>RJWH01002624.1:0-213879 GCA_004363575.1 Solenodon paradoxus
CACACACACACACACACTGGCCCCAGGTCTTGTACCTGGGTCCTTGGGCTTTCCCTGATCCACACCCCAGCCACTGGCTTAGAGCCTAAGCCCCCAGGGTGCATGTTTCCCTTCTCAACGCAAGGCTGGTGCGTAACGAAAGGTGATTATAAGCAGAAGATAAAAACATAAAACCAGGAATCGGGGAGCAGCTGATCTCAGCCCGGGGTGTCAAAAAGTGCCCCCCTCTGCCCAGTCCTCCCCCTCAGCCTCTGCCCTGCTGCTCCTCAATTCACTCGCCATCCCTGGCTGACAAGTTTCCACCCCATATGTCCCCCTCAGGCCCGCACAACAGATCCCTTTGTGGCAATAACAGCCTGGGCAGTGGTTTTTCAGTGGTTTCCAAAGTCATTTCTACTGTTATGCAAAACATCTGCTCAAGTGCAGCACCTGCTGACTGATGGTGGTTAATCCTGGCCTCCCTACCGCTGGGAGACACAGGGATACAGCGTCCAAGTTCCCTGACTTTCCCAGTGGCCACCAAGTTCCCGCCACCAGGGCCACACCACCCATCCCCCAGAAGGGAAGAGGAACAGACACTAAAAAATAGCACACACACAAGAGAGTGGAGTTTGACATCTCGGAAACATTTTTATTCAGACGACTTCTCCTTGGGTCCCCTCTCCCACCTCCATCCAGTCGTGGGGCCTGCATTCCAGAGTTCTTGGGGTTGTGGGCACCTTGGTGGCAAAGGTGACAGCTCCCCAGCAGGTCTCTGCTCCGCTGTGCCCTGCGTGCCCCCAACCAACTCAGAACCGCCCTCTGGCATTGCTGACCCCTGCTTTCAGGCGCAGGCAGAGGTGGGGCAAGCCAGGGCTTGACACTTGACAGACACCCAAAAATGCTTGTGAGAGGAACGATTGCACAGAAACCCTGCTGATCTCCCAGGGGTGTCTGCCCCTCTGGGTTCAAACCAGAAAGAAGCCAGAGAAGAGTCATTCTACCCCAAACAGGAACAAGAGATGGATGACCCTCTGTCTTACTAAATGGTGACATCACACAAAGTTTGACTTTCTCCTTCTGACCTGTCTCACCAAGGATAACGTCATCTAGGTCCATCCAGGTTGTTGCAAATGGCAGGGTTTCATCTTTTGAAATAGAAAAGTACTATCCCATTGTGTACGTCTATGGCATCTCTATCCACTCACGTGTGGTGCAGAGAGCAGCCAAAAAAAAAAAAAAACCAATAAGGAAAAATAAGACTTTTAGTTGACAGAATCGAATTAGTGGTTACCGGACGGGAAGGGGTAGAGGGACAGGCAAATCTGGCAAAAGGTCCATTATTTGGCGAAGGGCAGCCCTGGACTGGCGGCGCTGAGCTCAGCGCAGTCTAGACCGAGGCTTACGAGGCCGCGCACCTGTGTCTTGTGGGGTGCTCTGCCCTTCAATAGCATTTTTCTTTAAAAACTTACTGCGCCCTGCCTGGCATGATGGGGCAGTTGTCCCGTGACCAAGTAGCTGTTGTTGCCGATCAAAGGCTAACGTGGGGAGAGCAGTCGTCTTCCCATCGGAGGGCTGGCGATACCTGACTCAGCTGGCTTAAAGCCAGAAGGGCTACACTTTAATGCAAAGTCCCTGTTTCAAAGGAGAGCTCAGCTTAGACAACATAATGATTAGAGAAAACGAAGGAAGAGGTGCTGAAAACTCAACGGGTGTCGGGAGGGTGATCACCATAATGAGGGAGCTGTGGCTTCACTCAGTCACAGGGGGGAGGGCACCTGGATCCCGCACCTGGAACTGGGATGCAGAGCAGAGAGAGGCCCTTTGGGAAAACCATCAAAAACACACACCTGGACTCCGGTGTCTAGGAAACAAATAGGGGTCAAGTGCGGAAGGAGAAGGGGAAATGATTAATTTCACTGCCGGTCTGTTTTCGCCAAATGGGAGAAAGACTCGTGGGAGAACCCAGCCCATCTTATGTGGGAGGCTTTGGGGGGAAACCCCCCATCTCTCTTCCACAGTCAACTTTTCCCAGGTGTTTCCAGAGCCCTTCTCCACCTGCCTGGGGACGTCAGCTGTCCCCGCACCGGCACCCGCACCGGCACTCCCGGTCCCCATTTCAGACCCACTAACAGGACAACATTCTTCAAGACACAAAAATCGCTCCCGCTTCTCCCTCATTCACTGATTATATTATCATAAATCGTCACCTAAAATCCATAAAAACAAACATTTCAAATGTCCTGGTGCTTATCGGGCAGAAAGTAAGGTAAGCCGTCTCATTGAAGGTAGTTGAACTTGGGTGGTGAATAAAGAATAAAGCCAATGCATGATTTTAAGAAGAAAATATTTCTTGGGAAACATGTTCCTAGATTTGAAGACCCAGCTTGCCCTGAAGAGCAAGTTACAGGTTTCCTTAAAGCCCTTCTCCCCTGGCCTGCACCTGGGGTCCAGGAGGGCAGGACCAGGGTGAAGCAGAAACGGCTGACATCTTAGTTCAGTGAAGGGACTTCTGGAAAGAGGATCAAATTACTGGGATGCTCAGGCTGCAGCTTCCAGGACCTTTCTCATGGTATCTAAGCATCTCAGAGACCAGGGTCAGCCTAGGAAACAAGCAAGGTTCCTTCCTACAAAGAGGGTGAAATCAAACAATCCCAGGAAAGCCTAGCACGGTGCCGAGCGCCTAATAGGTGCATTTAAATATAAGGTCTTTCCCCCGTCAGAGTTCACGGGTCTGTGATCACATATATTGGATGTATTTCCAGAAGAGCAATCGGACATATTTTAGAATCCTCCAGAAGTGTACATCTCTCTTACATGGGGCCGGCGAGAGGGGAAAGCAAGGGGAGAGCAAGAGACACGTTCTCTTTGCTGGTGTCGGAAGCTTTTCCTGTCCTGGGAGTTGCCGGGGCCTTCAAACCAGTCACCGATTTGGGCCTGATGCGGTTCATCACGGCTGAGATGACCACCCCCGCAGCCTTCGCTCCTTCCATCAGGATATGCTCCACCTGCAATCAGAGGGTTCACAGGTATGTCTCCCGTCCTCCCCTCCTGCTCACCCCCACTCCCTCTAGGGACTGGCCTCCCGGCAGCCCTCCCCCAGAGGAGGAGGCTGCCACCTGGGCTGTTACCCTGTGTCTCCCACATCCCAGAACTGCCAGAAACCTGGAGAGGCCAGCATGGCCTGAGGTGCTCCCTCCCCTCACTTGGGGAGACGTCCAGGGCCGAGGTCTCCACCCCTGCAGAGCCAGGAGCCCAGGTGCAGGGCTAGTGAATCAGGGAGGCTCAGAGGAACGGGTCTCAGAGAGGCACAGCCTCCGGCCTTGTTCTGCCTTCAGGGAATCTGAGAGACAGGGCAGGAAACTCAAAGACACACAGGGAATTCACGTCCCAGCTCAGGTGGAACTTGGGTCTTTTTTTCTCTCTTTTTTAAAGCATTTTATGTACTTGTTCATCTTGGTTGTTCGCCAGAGCTCCGAGACATGAACTCAGGAGCTTGGGACATGTCTGGACTATGCCCAACTGATCCTCCACCAGGGCGCTTGAGATTTTCGATGGCTCAGCCCAGCCTGTTAGGAGGCCTCCTCTGGTAAGCCCCGGTCTGTGGGGGTCTTCTTTCCATGTACAGATGTTTGTGGGATAGGGGATCCCTCATATTAGAGCCCAGCCAACCTCAAGCACGGGAGCTGGGCCTGCAGGAAGGGACGCGGGCTTGCAAAAGCGGCCGAGAGCAGAGGAGAGGGGTGCGGAAGGGAGTGGGGTGGGGGCTGGATGCCCAAGGAGATGGGGCAGCCCCGTGCTGGGATCTGAGCCCCTGTGTAGAACATAAGACACAGAGATGCGAACATAGACAAGTCACGCCCCACCCAGAATCCTTGGTTTTTTCCTCTGTTGAAAAGGCTGTAATCAGCACTTCCCCGCGGTCTCAGGGCCTTAGTGAAGACCGTTCTTGGACAGACTCAGGTTTTCAAAGCTCTTTCACGTGTTTGAACCACGTTTAACAGATCACTGGCCTCCGGGAACAGGGGGTCACCACCCAAATGCAGCTTTGGCCAGGCAGGTCGTGTGGGTGGTATCCCTGTCCCCTCCTCAGCCCCACAGAATGTCAGCAAGGAGGCATGTGGGGCCCCAAGCCTGACCCGTCACTCCTTCAAGAGGCAGGAAATCAGAGCTTTCAAAATAAGATGTCTGTATTTTTTTATGTGGGCAAGTCATTCGCATGAAAAAAACACAACTGCTGACCCATGTCAGACAGACCGGATGTGGCCCACTGGCTGCCACTTTGCAACTTCAGCGATGAAGTATTTACCTCTTTCCCTCGCAATCCTGTCAAGAAGGCGAGGTCTCAGAAGTCAGCTGACTGGCCCAAGGAGACCGGGTTCGCTAGGGGCCCCAGAGGGGACCTGGCAGGTGGCCTGCCTTGTTCGGGTGTGCCCAACCCGCCAGCCGGCCGGGGTTCACAGACCACCAGCCACCCAGCCAAGGAGATGCGGAGGCCCCAGGGTGCACCGAGCACAGCCATGAGCCCTCAGCAGCGGGACACGTCGTTACCCATGGTCAAGCGCTGGCCTCACAGAGGTGACCACACACAGTGCATGTGGCGCCCCCTGCAGGCCGGCGACAGGGTGCCACCTGTCGGGAGTCATTGACCAACGCAGGTGAGCAGAAGCCGCTGACGCCTCGGGCGGTGCCCCACCTGCTGGCTCCTGGGCACCCCGTATCTGAGGTCATTGACAAAGTGCTCGCAGTTGCCGTCCATCAGGCTGTACTGCACCGTCTGGTTAACCATCTGTTTCGTCCGCTGCATGATCCTGTCCACCGGCAGGGGCAGGTAGGTCCCGTCCAGCTTGTTGTTGACCTTCCAGGAGCAGCCCTGCAGCGCGTCCTCCAGGCGGCTGTACTTCACCACCGCCTGGTTGCTGAATATGGAGGTGATGCTGCCGGCCTGGAACTCACCTGGCAAGGAAGGCAGGACCCAGGTGGAGAACTGGGAGGAGCGGCAGGATGGGGAGCTGGTGGTAGCGAAGCTCCTGGCACCATCCTTCCCTAGAAGCTGGCCCCACCCTGCACCCCCGTGGTGCTCTCTTGCTTAGAACCCTGGAGAAATACCTTACAGTGTGGCCCAGACTCCCTTCTGCTCTGTCCTGACCTGACCAAGTCCGAGGGCTGAGTCTTGCTGTCCTAACCAGCCTTGGGTGATCGTCACACAGGGGTGAGAGGCCCCCACAAGCTGTGAGCGTCTGCCCTGGGTCCGCTGAGGCTGACCACACAGCCAGCAGCTCCCACCCGGAGACCCTTCGCCCTCCTCTCTACGCAAATATCGGGACTCTCACTGAGGGTGTGTAAGATTCTCACTGAGGGCTCCACAGCTTTGTAGGGCAAATATTTGGTCCTTAGAGGAGACAGGCTCAGAGCATCAGGAGTTACTCCTGCAGCTACATGGCCGTGCCAGTGTGTGCAAGGAATCCCAGAGCAGGACATGTCCCTTGTTGTTTCCCCACGTTCTGGAAGAGTGTCTGCTGGTTCTCTTCAGCGCTGTCAGCAGATAACTCTGCTTTCAGGAACAGAGGCGGCAGAATTCACGTGTAGGGAAAGATCTGACAGGGGTGGGCCTCACTGCTGGCCACAGCCGGGTTAGACTGGCGGGCGGGACTCCATCTGGCAGAAGCGCAGTGACTGTGACTGGAGGTGTTGCCTCCTCAACAGGGAGGTGGGGAGGGCTGGGCATGATGCTCTGTCCTGTCCTGTTCCATGGGAAGGTCTCAGCAAACTCAGAGCAAGTTTGGGTCAAGGAGCAGGACAGGGCACATGAGCCAGAAACAAGGTGTGGTCTCCAGCCTTTGGCACCAGTGCCTGCTGTGTCCTTTAATCTCAAACACTCGCTCAGGACACAACACTCAGAAGACATCACAGAACACACAGTGGGTCTCTGGCCCCCTTTCCTTCCTGTTCTGGGGGCCCCCTCTCTGGAAGAACTGTTACAGTTCTTTGAAGCTGTTTGAAACTGCTTCCCATTCGGAATTCAACTTCTCTCGTCACCACCTCTGTCCTATCAGTCTCCACCAACACTTAACTGGCCACCAGTTTAACCTCAGCCTTGTGTGAGGGCCGCCTTGGGCAGTGAGTGAGAACAAGGTGCCCTGGAGGAGGAGCAGCTGGAGGCAGATGGAATGAAGTGCTGGGCGTTCAAGGGCAGGGGCGGTGCCAGACGCCACCAGAAGCTGGAAGCAGCATTTGGGGACAAGAGGGAACCAGTGACGATGGGATCATTGGCCCTCTCCACGCCCCTGGGAATCCTCCAAAACCAGAAGGGGGGACACTGAGCTGATGTCACAACAGAATCATGTTTGACGTGTGTCTTTTGGAGGATGGTGGGGGTGGGGAGCCGACGTAAATATCAGCACTTCAGCAGCGCAGCCGCTCTTACTTGGGGGTGCCAGGTGGACCACGCAGTCATCTTCCACATAGATGGCCCAGTGCTCGTAGCCCGCTCGGAAAATCTCAATCAGGTCTCCGGGTCGGGGTCTCGGTTTGCCCTATAATAGCGGGGAAGGGGGACAAAGAGTGAGCTGGAGTGTGAAATGACCCAACGCCCTCCCATGAGCAAAGGCCCTGGGCTCCCCCAATACCATCCTTCTGGCAAGAACTGGAATTCCTTATCTGAAGGATGGTACATGCGTACAAGGCAGTATTAATCGGTCTTTAAAACAGAAGGAAACTTGGCCAGACGCAACAGCGTGGCTGAGCTTGGAGAAGGCGGTTACATGAAGAAGGGTGAGCCCTGCATGATCGCACCTGCGTGTGGCGTCTAACACGGTCAAACTTAGAGAAGCAGAGCAGAGAGGTGGCGGCCAGGGGCTGGAGAAACAGGGGTTCTTGCTCAGGGGGTGTGAGCTTTCAGCTACGCCAGCTGAGCCAGAGCTCTACAGCCTGGCAGGTCCTGGAACAAGGCATTTCTTCTGATGTCTTTTTGTGAGAACGTTGATGAGGGGGAAGAAATCAATTCCCAGCCAGGGCCATAATCTGTGGGGTTTCCTCGGGGGGCTCCTGCTTCCTTCCACATCCCACGGATGTGCATGAGGTTCGGGGCAGGGGCGTCTTAGTTGTCCGCGTCTGGTGACTGCACGTGCGTGTGCCCCGAGAGGGAAGGACGGACTGTCCAGGGTGGCTCGTCTTGCACCAGCTGCCCAGTTAGGCTCTGGCCACCACCAACCTGAACTGGACTAACCTGCTTGGAAAAATGCATGTATGAATGAAGACAAATTATTATTTATTCTTGGAAGTGTTTGGGGCCTTTATTTAGAAGGTTGGTGGCGCGCCCTGGTGGACGAGTGTCTGCGTGTGGCCCACAGACACCCCAGGTGCCACGTTCGTGTTCTGGGGCCTGACTCGGGCAACCGATGAGCAGCTAAACACATAAAAAGCTTCTTGCTCCTCTCTCGTCCTGCCTGCCTGCCTTTTCTTGCCTTCATTCCTGCCTGCGCCTTTCCTTACAAAACAAACAGACAAACAGAAGTTTGGTGACGTTTTCATGACAAGAGATAAGCTGTAGGACCTGTCACCCCTGGTAAAATTGGCTTCTTACACGGTCGCTTCTCTTAAAGTCACAGTTTTCAAAAACACCGAATTCTCGCTTTGCTGCGTTGTGCCTACAGGTACCAGCAGTCTGGGGTGCACTACTCTCTTGTGAAGGGGGAAGATCTGTTTGTAAGCGTTCTTACCACAATAAAAAAGATTCAAGAAAAGGTAACGCAGAGCTTTAGCCACAGCGAAACCAAATTTAAACAAACAAAAAAGGCAACACCTCTCACATCCCATATCCCTCCTTCTCCAACAACGTGTCAGTAACATCAGAATCCCATCCAAGTTCCGCTTCCCAGACGCCTCACCCTTCCCCAAGGCTCCCGAAGTTACCCGGGAGTGAGGGTGCTGAGAAGGTGGGGTTGCCCGGCAGAGCCCGCCCACCCGTCAGCCTGCAAAGACTTCCTAGCTTATCCGGAGTTTTCAAGAATATGCTCACGGAGCCTGATTTCCTCAGGGCCGGACCCCTCCTACCGCCTCCCGGCTCCACTTCCCTGGCGGCGACAGTCACCTGCAGGGCAAGGACTCACAGGGGTAAAAGGGGCTTTGTACCTGTTTCTTTGAAAGCCTTTCCAAGATGTAATTCACATCCCACAAACTTCACGTACCAATAAAGACTTGTTCGTCAATCTGTGGGGTTGCAGCCATCACGCTCCAATGTCACACCAGGTCCGTGTTATTCCTCCAAATGCCTCATGTTCATTTGCAGGGACTCCCATTTCCTGCCCTCAGCCCCGGGCAACCGTGCCCGCTTGACTAGGCCCTCACCACTGATCCACTCCCTGTGGCTGTGCATTCGCCTCTCCGGGGCACTTGACATAAGTGGAATCGGACATGTGGTCTCTCTGTCTGCTCCTTTCACTGAGCACGTGCTTTCGAGATTAATCCACAGTGTAGCGTGCATTGGCCCGCCGGTGTACACAACATTTTGCTCAACCAATTTTTTCCTTTTTCAATATAATTTTTGGCTACTTGGGGTCCTCTGCCATTCCAAACAAATTTTATCTCTATTTATGACCGTCAACTGCCTACTGGCATTTTGAGAGAGATGTATAGGTCGGTTTGCTGACAATTCCCAATCCCTGACCACGGACTGTCTTTTCATTTATTTAAATCTTAAATTTTCCTTTGCAATGTTCAGTCTTATTTTTTGCTAACTGTATTCCTAAATATTTTTATGAGTGGCTTTTAAATTTTCATTTTTAGATGATTCCTTTCTAATATACAGAAATATAATTGATTTTCATACATGCAAGAAATAGCATTAGCAAATGGTCCATTTTCAGGATACAAATGTCTGGGCTTAACTACAAAGCCACTGCTGGATAAACCTGCAGAACCGTTTACTGATGTAACAGCAGTGAGGGTCAGGCGCCTGACAAGGGAGGGGTCAGCTAACAGTTAAGATAGGAACCCCGAGACAAAATAAGTGAGCCAACAGGAGGAAAGGGGAATGAACACACAGACCCTGTGTGCAAGTACAAAATCAGGTAGCCTGGAGGAGCTTCCTGCCAAACACAAAACAATGGGAGGTGAGGCCAACGGAAGCCATGCCCAGAACCAACCAATCCAAAGGGTGTGCATCTTAAACTAATCCAATCAAATGGCAGGTTACCTTCAATGGAAATGTTAAAACTAGACAATACTGCCTGGGAAAGACTGTCCACCTCAAGGTGCTCAGCCAATGAGGACCCAAGGGAGGGAGCTGCACTTCAGGGAGTAAAATGCTCTTTGTAACCATTTGCAGGTGAGCCTGCCTACCAGACACCCCATCTTGCAAGACCCACGTTGAAGTCTTGCTCTCGCTGCACTTCAGGTCTCTGAGTCCAATCTTTGCGTCGGGACAGGTGAGTTCACATCTCACAGGACATTAGCCTTGTATTCTGCAACCTAGATGAATATGCTCTCTAATTCTAATACTATTATATGTATATTCTAGTGGATTCTCTGGGTTTTCCTATAGATACTGAACAATGCGATGAGACTAGATGTCTCGGCCTTACTCCTGATCAATCTCGTCTTTCATTATCAAATACGATGTGAGTTATAAGGTTTTTTTTTCCCCCACAGGTGCACTTTTTAAGTTGGAGGAATTCCTTTGATTGCTAATTTTTAAGAGAATTTTCATCATGAGTGGCTGACAGACTTTGACAAATGCTTTTTCTGGGGATATCAAGATGGCCATATTATCTGTCTTTCATTATTATAAAGGCACATTACATTAACTAGTTTTGGGGTATTCCACCAACCTTGCATTCCTGGGGTAGATCCCACTTAGTCATGGTGTTTAATCATTTTTATGTATACCAGATTATTTAGTTTGCCATGATTTTTAGGGGAAATTTAAAAATCTGTGTGCATAGGAGATATTAGAATTATAGTTCTTAATCTGGCTTTACTCTCGGGTTAATATTGGCCTCATAGAATGAGATGAGAAGCGTTCTCTCCTCTGTTTTCAGAGCTTGTGAGAGACAGGTAATTCTTCTTCTTTAAATGTGAAGGAGAATGCTCAAATGATGTCATCTGGTCCTTGTGGAAAGATTTTTACTGACTGGTTCCATGTACTTGCTGTAGATCTGTTCAGATTTTCTAGTTATTCGTGAACTGGTTTTGTAATCACGCGTTTTTTAGGAATCTGTTTGTTTCTTACCGATCACTCTAGGTAAAGCCGTCTTAATTTATCACCATATATTTCAGATAAATACTAACTTAATTCCAGAAAAAATTAGAAACTTTGCTCCAATTTTGCCCTATGTCTTCTCCCCTTCTCTGTGCTATTGTTAAGATATCTAACATCCATATAGTCTGTAAACTCCATACAGTATTACAGACATTATTTTATACAGATGTATGTCTTCTAAACACATCGAGAGAAAGAGGAAGATACATAAAGTCTTTTATACTGACTGCGTAGTTTGCTTTTCTGAACCATCTATGTCTTCCTGCTGATTTGAGTGACTGCCCAGTATCACATCTTTGATACCTTTCAGTCCCGGTGTCTTGTGCTATCATTCACATCTATTACATTTTTGCATCATTGTTAGAAGACCAGGAATAGAATTTCATAATGATTGCTTTATTCAATTGTTCTTTAGTTAGAATAAAAGATAAAATAAACTCTTTATTCTTTTATAGCAGCCATCGAAGTAATTAACCTTACTGATGATTTGTATTTCCTCCTGTGGATCGCAGTTACTGTCTGATGTGACTTCCCTTCAGCCTCAAGAACTCTCTTTGCTGTCTTTCAAGGCAAAACTGCTAAAAACAAAACAAAAAAAGTCTTGATGCGTTTGGGACTGCTTTTATTTTATCTTCATTTCTTTTAGAGAGGAAGGAAGGAATAAGAGGAAGAGAAACATTTAAGGAAGGAAGAAAGGAAGGAAGAGAAAGAAGCATCTTTGTTTCGCTGTTTGTTTTTGTTTTTTCAACCCCTGGTCCCTGGTCTTGAACTCAGGTCCTTGGGCTCCAAGGTCTGCATGCCGGCATCTCTGCTCCCTGAGCCAGGGGCTGTGCTTGTCTTAACATTTGAAAGACAGCTTATTGGATATAGGAGTCTTGGGTGACAGTTATTTTCTATCTTTCAGCACATTTTATTCATACGCCATCCTGTTGCCTTCTGACTTTCAATGTTTCTGATGAAAAGCTATTTTTGTTGGGATTCCCTTGTATATAAGGAGTCTTTTTTTGTTGTTGTTCCCTTGCTTTTTTCAAGATTGTCTCTGCACTTGGCTAGAACAATTTGATACTGATGTGTCTGGGTGTTCGCTGAGTTTCTTGGATGTGGAAAAAAATAATTTTCAAACTTGGGAAGTATTTAGACATTCTCTCTCTCCATATGTCCCCTGCCCCTCTCTCTTCTCCAGGACCCTCCTGATGCATGAGCGCATGCCCACAGGTCTCCTCTGTCCATGTCACTGCACTTAGTCCCGCTCTTCTTCAGAGCACAGAATTTCCATTGATCTGTTTGATGATTCCTGTTCCTTCCTGACGCATAAAATTTGCTGTTGAGTTCCTCTGATGATTGTTTTGTTTTGTTTTTTTATTTCAGCCATTGTGCTTTTCAGTCCCAGAGTTTCCATCTGATACTTTTTCATAATTTCTCCCTTTTTGCTGGTATCTTCTCGATTGGATAAGCCATTGTCATTCTATTCTCCTTTAATTCTTTAAAAATGATTTTTATTTACTTCTTAAAATAGATTCATAATAGCTGCTGAGAAGTCTTTGCTAAACAAAGCAGATGTCCACTATCTAAGCCCTGAAGGGAACAATTCCTGTTTCTTCAGTTTTTCCGCCTTGTGTGTGGGGCAGTCTGCTATGTCTTTGCATATCTCAAGAAACAAACATTTTATGTATAAGAATACAGCAACTATGGATTTTCAGTCTGTCCAGTGCTGGCTGCTGCTGTCCTTTGTTTATTTGTTTGCTTAATGACTTGCCTGGACTCATTCTGTGTATCCACTCAGGCATCTGCTTTGAAGGTTTTTTCCTGTTTTTATTTTTAAGCCTAATGTCCTGGATCAGCATTGCTAATGGTCAGCAGTGATTGGTCAGAGGCTGATCCACCTTTCCAGCCAGCAAAAGGTTTCATCCTTTGCAGATGAATTTCTGTGCAGTTTGAAGAATTCATTCAAGGTTCTTAAAGTTGACAAGTCTGTCCAGCCTCTGTGTTCACGAAACCGCATACTCCTCTGAGAACTAGCGACATACTCAGGCCCCTGTCCTTCCTTCCTGGATGTAGTTGCAGCCTTGTGCCTGCTCTCTAGACTCGCAGATACAGGAGGCAGATTTTCAAGACCCCTTTTAGCTGTCTTGTTACATGGATTTCTGTTGCTGAATAATTTCTGGCTGGTCTGTTCATCTACTGCTTGTTCCTCCCAGACTGTAACTTAGCATTTGCAGCACTGCAGTTTAGCACCTGCAGGCTCGCTGCAGTTTTGACCTCCTGTGATTCTTTGCCACTGAGTAACTATTGTTTACAATACCGTCCCTGGCCCTGGGCTTGTCCATACTCTGTTCCCTTGAAGTTAAATGGGGCAGCTGCCCTCTGCTAAACTTCCTTGAATTAATGCTCGTCAATTTGTTGCATTCCCTGTGGTCAAATACCCAGTCTTTAAATGGTTGTCTTTGACAATTTTTTCCAGATTTATCTTCGCCCTTGGGGGAGATTTTTCTGAGGTCTTCCGTAAGGAATCTTCCTGAAATTCCAGGAGCCCTCCTACTCAAGCGAATGAGTTTTTATAGACACAAACAGACCATCTTTGCTATGATTTTACATGAAAGAAATTGAAATCAAGGGAAGATGAAGTGGTTTGACCAGGGTTCCAGAGCAAGTTTGTGGCAAAGCCAGGCAGGACCAGAGCTAGGCTTCCCTCCACCTGACCAAAGCAATCCTCTCCTGCCTTGAAGAGAAAATGCTCTATCCAAGAAGCAGCCACTAGGAGGCACTGCTAACCAAGTTTCCCCTCCAGAAAGCAGACATACTGCTTGAATCTTCAAATTGGATGTCATTGTCTTTTACCATAAGCCCAACGAAAGAGACGGGGTGGTTTCTCTCCCTAAAATCTAGAGGATGGTGTATATGAAGCAGGATGAGAATTAAGGGTTGAGAAAATAGCACATAAATAATAGCACAGAATAGAAGTGACATCTGAAGAAATCCACGCGCTGGTCAGCTAGGATGCTGAACGGCTTTGCAGGGCAGGAGTAAATGCTCTGGGGGGGAAGGGCAGGGAGTCATGGAGAATTTTAGAGTTTTAATGCATCTTCTTTTACTCTTTAATACTCTTCACCTGCAGCGCTGCCACTGGCTAGAGGCGGTAAGGTGAAAACTTGAATGGGATTCGCAGCAGACTTCATAGGCATGTAGAATACTCCTCTCTCACTAAAGCCTCTCACTGCAAATTGACTGTATTGATTTCTGAGTCTCCACTTTGGCTGCACATGGAAATGACTTGGGGACTGCTCAACAACAGTAAGATTGATCTGAAACCAGCGTTTTAAGAGCTCCTGCAAGTGATTCTAAGAGCAGTCACACTTTTCCAAGGTCCTGTCCTTCCTTTTTCCTTCGCTGAACCTACTCCCCAGCATCCCATGCCCTTCAGGGAACCTGTCCAGAGTCTCTGGGGTGACTCTGGTCCCCCGCCACGCTCCAATCTCCAGTTCCAGATGAAGGTGTCGCTGCCCTTTTTCTCTTTGGAAGAAGATGCTGCTTCGGAAGCCCTCCCTCCATCTGCTGTGTCTCTCTTTCACACAGACTGACGTCCCAGCTCTGGCCCTTCTCCCAGAAACAGGCATCCACTTGGGAAAGCTGGTCTTTCATAAGGTTCATGGATAATGAGTTTCTGAAAGTTTGTCGATCTGACAGATGCGACACAGGGAAGTAGGGGGAGGGTGTGTCTTTGCCTCTAGCATGTGGAGCAAAATCTCAAAGCCTTTTTTGAACTTGTGGGGGTTAAAAGTGCCTCCAGGACATATGACCTGTGCAGAAAACAAGGAGTGGAAGAAAAAAACCATCAAGACACAAGTACCAGAAAAGACACTTTGGGCTCTGATAAGCCAGGTGGTAACTCAGAAATAAAACCCAGAGCCTCACACGTTGACATGACACGGAAGAGAGAATGTGAGTTAGAATGGTAATAGCCACATAGTTGTGGGAAGAAGACAGGGTTTGTCCTGACCAGATCTGGTTTCAATCTCAACTCTGCCAATGGCTGTCAATAAGTTCAGATATTGTTCTCTACAATTCCAAAGTCAGAAGATTATTATATGGCTCCCCTGGTGGAGTAGTGGTTTGGTCAGCCACCTTCGACCAGCACAGACCACATACATCCACGGACCTGGGTGCATGTCCTGGAGCAGGGAGAACAACCAAGATGTACAGTTAAATTAAAATGAATAAAACACTTCTTCCTCCTCTCTCTTCCTGCCTGCCTGCATATGCACCTTCATCCCTGCCTGCACCTTTCCTCAAAAGAAAAAGAAAAGAAAAATTGTTATATGCCCTAATGGTGTGTCTCTCTCTTCTATGGATATGTGACTGTAAATTCATTTCTAATCCTTTGCAGTAAATGAAACAATGGTATTCCCCCACCCCAGAAATTCTCTTTTAATGTACTCAACCAACAATATTTATTCAGATGCTTCTATTTTACACCTCAAGAGAATAGCCGTGACAGCAGCTTAGGACTGTAACCAGTACTCCAACAGACAGGTGCTCTGCCATCTGGTTGGAAGGAGACATGAATATTCATAACTGTACCAACTTGTTCTGTTCTCTGTCAATACAAAACAGCCCTTGGAAGTGTCATTTGAACAAAATGGTCCTGAAACATTCTTGAAATTGCCATAGTGTCCTGTGACAATGGCCTTCAGAGAGAAGCTGAGATTCTCCTCAGTGGTGGGGCTTCATACTCCCGTGGCCTGGTGACAATGGTGTGTCGCTGACATCTCTTTATCCCGAAACAACACGGCTGGTCTGCAGGCTGGACCGGCCCTCTGCTCTTCTCTCCTCTGAGCGGAAAAGCTCTGACCACTGGGGTTATCGTTTCACTGACATGCTCGAGCCTCATCGCATTGAAACGAACGTGGAGCCAGAGCGGAGCCAGAGCGAACCCAGTGGCCACGGTGACGGTCAAGACCTTGAGCACCTGCGATCACATGGCACTGCTGGACAGCACCTTTCAAAAGCATTGGCTCCAATCTCTTCATTTTTACTTATAATCTAAGTTATTTGCAAAGATAACAGAGTGTAATCATCCGGGAGACTCGAAAACACGTGTCCACCCTGGTCCATGAGTGTCCATGGGGCATATTCACGATTCCCCAAAGGTAGGAGCAGCCCGAATGCCCCTTAACTGACGAACAGCTCAATCAATGTCCTGTCTACGTACAATGGGATGCTCTTTGCCACATGGGCGAACCCGATAAACGTGAGGCAACGTGCATGACGCCTGACACAGAAGAAACGCACGGCAGGACTGTTTACCTGCGATGTCCAGACCAGGTAAAATCAGACTGGACGGCAGATTCGTGGTTTCCATGGACGAGAGCAGGGAAAATGGGGAGCGACTGCTAATGGATACAGAGTTTCTTTTTAGGGTGAAGAAAATGTTCTAAAATTAGATCGTGTTGATGGTTGTTGACTGTGAATTTACCAGAAACCACTGCATTATTCACTAGTTATACAGCGGCACCTCAGAAACTTCGAGGGTAAATGTGATGTATGCAAATTTCTCTCAATAAACTTATCGATCAAAAGATAACGTTAAACAAAAACAACAATGTAGACTGCAATTTCTAACATGTTATATCTACATGTGTGAGTGCATAAATAAATATATATGCAATATATGTGTATACACATAGGTACATACATACATATAAAATCGATAACAACGTAAGGAGGCCAGGTTGGAGAACTGGCAGAGCGCTATGATAGGCTTCTCATGCTATAAATAAAGTGATTGAGTACCATTTTAAGATGGGTTTTAATCAGCTGAAAATGTATACTCTTAAAACTAAATCAAGAATTAAGATTACTAGACACAATTAGAGCCAATAAGCCACAAGTGAAATACAACAGAACCATTAAAAGAAAACACACTCAAAACGTCAAAGCAGGGAAAAGCAGAGGAAGCAGATAGGACATACAGAAGACAGTGGGATGACAGATGCAAATCATCTTTGGTAGATTTGGCAGAGCTTGGAGTCGGTTTTCCTCTAATAAGACTTCCTCACACTGTCGTGCTGTCGGAAGAGAGCAGCAAACCTCCACACTGGAAACTGTGACGATGGTGGTGTGTACCATTCACAATGTACCATTGCACTAATCCTCTGAATAAAGCAGGGGACACAGCTAAGGAATTTTAATTAAAATGGTAAGTAAAAACAAAACCATTTCTCTCAGGCAATTTGTTTGGTCAAATTGAATATTTTTTATTATTACTCCATAAAGCCACAGGATAGACTCAAATCTAACTACGTCAATAGTATATTATTGTATATACTATGTAATTTACATATATATGTATATACTATACAATTATTGTATGTACTATATGCGCAGTATAGTATATGGCCTAATACCCCAATTAAAAGGCGGAGATCTTTAGGTAAGATTAAAAAAAGTAGCCCCCAACTCTATGCCGCCCACAGGAAGCATGTTTTAGGTATAAATGCACATATAGGTTAAAAGCAAAAGGAAGAAAAATGATAAACCACGTTAATACTAATTGAAAGACTGCTGGAGTGACTATATAAATAACAGACAAAATAGATTTCAAAGCAAAGAATATTAATAAAAATAAAGGAGGCATTTTCCTGGTAATAAAGGAACTGATTCATGAAAAGTAAATAATAATTCTAAATATTTGGGTATCAAATAACAGGGCCTCATGATTTATTAAAGACAAACTGATGAAATTGCTAGGATAAATAATCCATAATTAAGGTCAGAAATTTCAATACTCCTCGATGTAATTGATAAGAAATATGAAAACAGAAAAGTTGAATAACACTGTGAACTAATTGGACTGAACTGATATGTATAGAAAGCCTGACCCAACAATAGCAGAATATACATTCTTCTCAAGAAACGATAGAACAATTGCCAATATGGGCTCTGTTTCTGGGACATAAAACAAGTCCCAATGAATTTAAGCGAATTCAAGTCAGACAAAGTCTCTTCTCTGACTACAACAAAATAAGCATCAAATTAACAACAGAAGTGTCTGGAAAAACCTCTAAGGATTTGGAGTCAAAGAAGAAATCAAAAAGGAAAAAAAATGTAAGTGTTTTTAACTGAATGAAAATTAAAATGCAATATACCAAAATTTGTGGGGCACTGCTAACACAGTGCTTTGAGGGAAGTTTAGAGCAATAGATGCTTATAATAGAAGGGAATAAAGGTCTGAGCTCACTGACTACCATTTCTACTTTCAAGCATGAGAAAAATAAGTGAAAATTTAAATCAAACTAAGTCGAAGAAAATATTAGTTG
Source organism: Solenodon paradoxus (assembly GCA_004363575.1). Lineage (NCBI taxonomy): Eukaryota > Metazoa > Chordata > Mammalia > Eulipotyphla > Solenodontidae > Solenodon > Solenodon paradoxus. Next base: position 17,557 of record RJWH01002624.1, read on the forward strand.
AGAGAAGAATCAGATATGTTAGAAAATAAAAGAAGAATAGACAAAAATCAATGGAAACAAAAGATGGTTCTCAATAAAACTGATAAAACTCTAAGCAGACTGATCAGGGGTAGGTAAAAAGAGAAGACACAATTAGGAAGGAGAGAGGTGACATCACATTCTACAGTTACAGGAGATATTCTGAGCAAGTTGATGCCAATAAATTTGATGAATGAAATGAGAAATTCCTTGAAAGAGGCAAACGATCATGTCTCACTCAACAAGAAATTAGTTCATGTGAATATCCCAAGATCTAGCAAGGAAACTGGCTTTGCAGTTAAACTTCTTCCAGCAAGGAAACCTTCAGGTCCCGATGGCTTTACTGGTAAATTCTTCAAACATTAAAGGAAGAAATCATACGAATTCTACAAAATATTATAGTGTAAGAATATTTCCAAACTCATTGTATGAAGCTAGTATCACCCTAGTGCCAAACCAAATACACAAAAATATAAAGATCAATGTCCTATATCAACATAAATACAAAAATCACAAGCAAATTTTGTAAATTAAATCAAACAATATGTTAAAAAGATAATTCATCAGGTGCACCCTGGTGGAGTGGCAGTTGGGTTAATCACCTCCAAAGGTGCACAGGCCACACACCCCTGGGTTCGAGTCCTGGGTTCAGGGGGAAAACAACTGGTGTGATCAACCAAATAAAAATAGAAATGCTTCTTCCTCCTCTCTCCTCTTGCCTGCCTGCCTGAGCTTATTTCTGCCTGTGCCTTTCCTTTTAAAAAAAAGAAAAGAAAGAAACAAAAAACATAATACATCATGGCCACATGAGATTTTTTTCACCCCAGGATTACAAGGTTGATATAACAGTCAATGGAATTCAACTAAAAAAGAAAACCCTCATGCGAGGTTCTCAGTACTGCTGTAACACAGTATATAAAGGCACAATGTCAACATGCTGTGCATCTTCTTTGCATAATGTCCAATATCAAATATATTTCAATCAATTAAATGGTTTTTAGAAGGTTAAAACAAGAAGAAAAACCATATGATCATCTTGATAGTAAAAGCATTTGCTAGAAGTCAACATGTATTCCTGATTTTTTTTAATTAAATAACTAATAAAAGAAGAACTTTCTTAGTCTGATAAAAGGCATCTACCAAAAAACCCTACGGCTTACATCATACTAAGTGGTAAACATTGAATGTTTTGTCTCTAAGTTAAAGAATTAGACAAAGATGTCTGCTCCCACACATCTATGGAGCGTTGCACTGTGCATTCTAGCCTGTATGGCTAAAGATAAAAACAAAGGCATCAGATTAGAAAAAGATGAAAGTGTCCTTATTTGCAATGACATTATTGTCTACATAAAAAGTTTGGTGGAATTCACCCAAAACAAGTTAAGTAAACAAGTCAATCTACTCAGATTGAAGGATACAAGATCAATATAGAAAAATCAATTATATTTTCAATCACTTAGCAACACACAATCCAGAAATCCAATTGTCTTAAAAATAGAAATCTTTCTTAAAAAATAGAGATTCTATTTCAACAATACTCAAAAATGTAAAGAACTGACCCAAGATCTGCAAATCTTTCAAAAGATGTGCAGGATCTGCACGATGCAATTCACAAAAATTGCAAAATGAAAGAAGAGGGAATAAGTAGAACACCTTGAGGACAGTCACGATTGCAAAGCTGCTAGTTCTCTTAAATATTGGATGCAACTTCATTCAGAATCCCAGCAGACTTTCTGTGGAATTTAGGAGCATCAAAATAACTTTGCAAAAGGCAGACAAAATTTGAGGGCTGATAGTACTTAACTTCAAGAGCTAACAAGTAATCAAGATAATGTGGTATTGCCCGCACAATTGATGAACAAGATCAATGGGGAAAAAATGCAGAGCCCACACTTGCAAGTATGGGGATAACTGATTTTCTCTTTTTCTTTTTTAAACAAAGATGCAAGAGCAACTCAGTGAGGAAAGAGAATCTTTTCAACAAAATGGTGTTGAAACAAGAGAAGATCCATTAGGAAAAGCAATAAAATTTGATCTGTACTGCACACCATATGCAAATACTAACCTAGGATGTAACAGAGCTATAAATTTAAAAAATAAAGCTATAAAATACCTGTAAAAAAAAAAAAAGGAGAAAAATCTTTGTGACCTCGGCTTAGGTCAAGATCAGATACAACATCAAAGGCACAATCTGCAAAAAAAAATGCTGATAGACTGAACTTCATGAGAATTCAAAATGTTCTTCTTAACAGAATGAGTCACAGACTAAGAGAAGATATAGCAAAGAATCCATCTGATGAAATGCAGAATTTTTAAAGAAATCTCAAGCATAAAAAATAAGAGAAACAAAAGGCAAAAGATTTGGACACTTCATCGAAGAAGACATGCATGGAAGGCACATAAACACTGGAAAAGATCATCAGCATCCTGAGCCATCAGGGAAATGCCAATCAAACCCACAATGAGATCACTGAGCAGCTATTGTAAAAGCTGAAACTGAAAAGACTGCCTCTCCCAGATGCGGTGAGGGTGTGAAGGAGCTGGGAGAATGGAAAACAGCCCAACCACTTTGGGAAACTAAGTGAAGCATGCATCTGTCATAAAATCTAATCTTTTCGTTCAAAATATCTTGTCTTTTCATTCACAGGTATTCACCCAAAAGAAAAGAAAACACGTGTCTGTACAAGGACTTATTCAAGGTGGTTCATTTGTAACAGTAAAATATTGGAAACAACTAAAATGCCCTTCACCAGGTGAATGGAGAGTAGTGACAGACCTGTACAACAGATCACTGATCAGTCATGAAAAGGGATAAGCTATCAATAACATGCATGTAACTCAAGATATTTATGTGACATTATGTGAAAAGAAACAGACCCCAAAGCACATACAAGATGGTTCCATTTATATAAACCTCTAGAAAATGCAAACTAGTCTATTAAAAAACAGGAAAGCAGGGCACCTGTCACTTGCAGGGGGAGGGGGAATGGGAAGAGATGGATTGAAAAAGGGAATCAAGAATGTTTCGTGGGTGATTGATCTGTTCATTATCTTGACTGTGGCGATTTCACAGGTATATACACATCAGTGCATATCAGCTCTATGCTCTAAATGTGTTCAATTGATCACATGTCAGCAAAGTTAGTAGTATCTCAATAAAGCTGTTATTAGAAAATGTTAAAGGTATAACAGCCTCCATCAGCGTGCAGTTCAACTTCCCACACGGCTGAAAGTAAAATACAATATGCAGAGAAGTCACCAGGAGGCTAAAGACACCCACAAACTGAAAATTCTCGTGTGGGCTGACCATACTCCAAAATGAGACCCAATGGGACTGGGTTTGGGGACCCCCTCAACTCAACCGCCCCTGAGGTCATGCCTCACACAGTCCTCATTTACTAAAAATGGGACAAGATGAACGTTCCGGAAATATGAAAACAAACAATACCGTCCCGTTGTAAATGGGACATATGATCAACCTCCTCTGGGGACACTCACCTCCGCGGCTGCATTCTCCGGCGTCCACTCTGCCCTCTGCTGGTTGGCGGTGGTCTCCACGCCAAGCGCCAGCTTCTCCCTAAAGGAATGTTGGTGGCGGTAGAGTCAACAAACAGCACTATTTCATAATTATTGGAAAAGCTGCATTACTTCAGAGTTGCGATTTTGAGATTCTAGGAAACATCTCCCCCTAAGCTTGTGTCTTGTGGATGCCCTTACCTGTCATTTAAAATAATTGCTCTTTACTGGTTTTCTGACCAGTCCTTAAAATGCTAAAAAGCTAATGGTGATCATTTTCACTGGTTTTGTTTGTTTTCTTTTGGATTATCCTAATAATCTTTTTTAAACGCCTATCCAGATGATAGTTTCACATAGAATTTTAAAATAATAACAACACATAATGATTTATAATGAAATGCCACCAGTCTCTGCCCCTTTGCTCTCTCCCAGCCCCATGCCCAGTCCTGCTCCCCTAACTCCAGAGCTTTCTCCTCCAAGAATTAGCTCCAGTGTGTTGAGCCACAGTTCTCTAGTGCAAGTATGGGAAAGAAAGAACACACACAGAATGGGGTGCAATTTCAATACCTTAGACATAAACAAGAGAGATAATAAACCTGCTTTCAAAAAAGAAAAAGAGAAAGAAAGAAAGAGAAATCAGGGCACACCCTTGTGGCTCAGGCAGCTGAGATGTTGGTGTGCAGATCATAGGATGCCCAATGATACAGGTTTGTATCCTGGGGCAGGGGTGAAAAAACAAAATAAATAAAGATGCTTCTTCCTCCTCTCCCTTCCTAAAAAATTACTCCTTCTTTCCTGCCTTCTTGCCTCCTTCTTTCCTTCCTTCCTACCTCTTTAAAAAAAGAAAGACAAAAGAAATCAGTATGTTTGTCCCTTGAAATTCATATTGCAGGAGAGGAATGAAACTGTAGGCAAGAATATGCCTTTTTGATGGTATAGTGGAGTGAAATATATTGGGGCCAAAAAGACCTGGGTTCAAATTCTGACTCAATATTTGCTGTCAATCTTCGAGCTAGTAAATTAATCCATCTGAACTCAGTCTGATGATCTATAAAAAAGTTAACAGTATCTGTCATAATAAAAGCTGTCAAGAGGGTAAAAAGAAAAAAACGCATGTACACATCTGGTACATTACCAACAGAAAAATGGCAATATCTTTACCTGTCCCTGCCTTTAAACTCTTTTCCAAATGTATAGTATGTGGGGGGCAGGGGTGTCCCTCATTTTCTCCTTAGCTCTTCTGGAAGCTCTTTCAGCCCCTCAGAATATGAATGAATCCTTGGCAAAATAATGTTTTGTAAGGAAAGTGAACTGAGAAGTTTTTAGGAAGATCGCCTCATTCATTAGCAGGACCAACTGGTAGTAATGCACTGAGACTCACTTCTCAAAGGCTGGAGGAGGCTCTGTGGCTAGAACTGGAGCCTCTCCCAGGAGCCCCAGGCTGGTCATAATCTGTTATTGCCTGAAGCACACCTGCCTTCTTGCAGGCTGGTTAGCTGAAGGCTGGTTCATGCAGACACTCGGGATTTGTTTTGCCAAACTGCACACACAGTCTTACCCCTGCTGGACGTCTCGGCCCTGTTCCATGGTGTCCGGCTGCGGCTGCTGGGGCTCTGGGAGCTGGACCAACGCTTGCGATCCCACGGATTCTTCTAAATCAAGGGGGAAATTCTACTTAAACCACATTGCCTGGATGGAGAACTGCTCCTGCTTCGTTCTAGAGGGCGCCTGGCTCCAGGTCAGCCCGAGCTGAGTTTCTGGATGAATGAATGGAGATCCTGGGACCATAGTGGAGAAAGCTCAGTTCCTCGCTAGGAAAAGACCGGAATTTGGAGACAGACTCCCGAGAGGAGGGAGCTGCGTGCGTCCCTCCGGGATGGCAGAAGGCAGCCCCAGGGAAGCCGGGGCCTTTCTTCACTCTACCGCAGGGGGCTGTCGCCTCCGTCCCCTCCCCACCCGAAACCTGGTGGGAGGAGACCCGGAGGTGGCTGGATGCTGGAGGTCGCTTGGATTAAACAGACGGCAATCGATTATCCCGCAGTGGGCACTCATTTGGGTTAACTCATCTCGCACAGTGAAAAGGACCCTGGAGAAGGCGCCTTGAAGGCAACTGTGGGGTCTTCTCCGACGACGCGGGGAGCTGGAGAACCACTCTGGAGGGTTCCAGGCCCGGGCAAGGCGGCTCGCTGGGGACGGGGCGGGGTCCATTCCTGCGGCGACCCGACGGGGGTGAGTCGTCCGCCCGGGAGTTGGCCCTTTGGCCTTATACCTGCAGGTCTCCCGGCGAGTTTACGGCGGGCACGGGGGAACCTACACCCGCCGAGCCTGCACTCGCCTGCGGCGGCGGGGCTCAGGCCCATCCCGTGCGGCCTCGCACGTCCCCGGGGCCTGGCTAGGGGCGACGCACCCGGCCAGTTCCCAGTGGGCGCCGCCGCTGGTGGTCCGACCGCTGAGACGAGGGCGCTGGGCAGCGGGGCGCGCGGCAAACGGCGGGGCGCGCGGGGCCGTGGGGCGCGCGGGGCGCACGGGGTGGACCCGGGACGCGGCGACGGCGCGGGGCGCGGGGCGCGGGAGCGCTGTGACTGAGTCCCGCCAACAGAGGGCCGCGATTTGGGGCGCCGGAAGGTCAGCAGTCTGGGATCTTTGGGAGGAGAGGCAGGGAGAGGCGCAGATTATTCGTGGGGCGGCAGATAAAAGAACCGCAGTGCACGAAGGCTCCGAGGTGCCTCCGGGTGGCTGGAGGCGCTAAATGCTCTGGCGCCGAGGAGAGACTGCCCGAGAGCCGGAGGCCAGCGTGGAGGGCTTGGGGAAGCACACACAGCAGCTAACACCCTGGAAGAGTCAGTGTACACCTAGGCAGATAGATGTGTGTGCACATGACACGAATCTCAACATTTTTACCATTATGTAAATTTTATTCTATATGTTTTCTTTAAATTGCACATTTTGTGTACTTCCACACAAGAATGCATGTAGCTAGGAAACATAATTACACCCCATGAATACTCCATCCCCAGGCAGAGCATTAGTAGGGCAGATAAGCTTCCAGCCTGTCGTGTTCCTTATCCCAGCCCCTTGGCTCCCCACCCCTGCCCGTAGAGGGACCCTCTCTCCTGGGCTTTGTATGTGATGCCTTTGCCTTTTAAACTTTTTTTTTTAATCCACTCTTTGTATTCCTAATACATTTTCTGGATGCTTTTTTGACACTTTATACAAACGACGTGCTCTTTATCTTCTGCAACTTGCTTCTTTCAAAAGTGTGTCATCATACACACATGTGGCCGCACGGATCTGAAATTCGTTTTCCCTGCTATAAACATCCCATTATGTGAACATAGCACAATTTATCCATCTGGTGGTAAAAACCACTTGGGTTTGTCGTTGTTGTTGTTGTTTTTAAATTTGGGATTACAAACCATTGAAAAGAATCTAGAGTGTGACCTGGCACGGACATGCCAAGGATCCCAAAGGGTTTAATACCTAGGGAGGTAGGCAAATGTGCAACTTTACAATAGAACACTGAAGTGTTCCCCAGTTAGTGGTACCAGTTTCACTTCTACCAGCAACACTACGATCAAACACCAAAAATCCAATCAAGTTTATTTTAAAGATCCAATTGGCTAATTAAATGATTCCCAACTCCACAGCAGCCCAACTAGCAAGTAAAAAAGTGTTCAGAAAAGCTGTGTGCAATCAAAGCTTTTTGTGGGCAGAAAGAGGCAAGATGAGAAGAGGAGATTGTGTCAGGTTTAGTCACCTACCGCTGGAGGACAGGAAACAGTCTTAGAGCAGATGCTTTGGAGAATGGAAAAAGCGACTCCATTGGTGCCGGCCAGAATATGCCACAGTGACCAGCTGCGACTACATTCCTGGGGAGGTTGAAACCACTGTTGGGTTAGGTAGTCAGTCTGAATAGGCTGAGCACAAGAGCCTCCATTTTGGGCCTGTGGTTTTCTTTTTAACCATTGATTTAGTCACGTGCACTGTCCAAATGGTCTCAGCCACACCTCTTACCTTGGGGGTGCATCGTTGGGCAACTTCAGGGAGCAGGGAAGGCCAGCGGAATGCACCTCCAGGAACAGGGGAGGAACATGGAGGAGGCGGCCGATGGCCCAGTCCAGCTCTAGAGGCAGCAGGGAGTCACCTTCTTTGGATGCCATTTCTCGCCATCAAAAGCTGCAGATGGAGCCGCAGCTTCCGGTTTGGTGTGTTCATGCTTTTGCTTTTTTCCTTTGGTTGCTTGGGCTTTATTTTTTATTTTGGAAACTTTCCCATGAACATATCAGTAGAGGACAGAGAATAATGGATATCCCTATTAACCTTTCATCCAGTTCCTCCAATTCTCAACACAGGGCCTGTCTTGTTTCATTTTGTCTCCCACCCACTTCCTCCACCCCTGGCTTATTTTGAAGCACATGCCAGAGGCCGTGTCATTTCATCGGCAATATTTCAGTATCTGTGTCCAAAGTATGAAGAGTCTTTTCAAAATAAAGATGACCAAAATACCATTAGTACATTTTGAAATAGTTTAGCAGTTCCAAAATGTCATCAAAGTGTCCATGAATGTTCTGTTTCCCAGCTTGCTCATACATTTCTAATTTAAAGCCATATGAAGTCCCTAAGTTACAATCTGTTGATATGCCTCTTAATTTATTTTAATTAAAGCAACAATCAGTAAACTTTAGCCCAAGAATGACCCTCCACTGCCTGTTTCTACATGTTCCAAGAGCTAAGGTTGAAAAAAAATTTTTAATGAATATTCCGGTCATGTGAAAATTATATGAAATATATTCATATTTCATATTATTTATGGAAACTTTCATACGAGGGCAATTTGGTAGCGACTATGGTACCTGAGACTTTATGGGCAGCACAGTCTGAAATATTTACTCTGGTTCTTTAGAGAAAAGGTGACAACCTCTGATCTAAAGTTTCCTCCTCCACTTTTTTATTTTTCTTATGTTTTAATTGAGGAAATTGAATCATTTGTCTTGTAAAGAAGTCTCCCCTGATCTGAATTTTGCTATCACTGCTGGACATGGTCATTTATGTCCTGGGTTCCTATAAACTGGTAGTTAAGTCTAGGGACTCAATCACATTCAGACAAGATGACTTTTGCTTCAAAGGGGTTTCCGTAGGGGTGGTGTCAGCTTCCACCAGGAAATCAATATGTTGGTTCCTCTTCCTGTTTGTGATGTCAACTCCCATGGAGGACGAGTGCTAACCTGGATTGAGTTTTTGTGACCAAAGTGAGTGGACGTGATAGGAGCTGCCTGAGACAGTATGGAGTCTGCAACCCATCAGGAAAGAGACAGTCAACACATACAGTCAAGAGCAGGGGTTGGAAAGACAAATCGAGCTGCTCCAGGTTTTTAATGAGATTCTGTGAGGAACCCATGCTCCACGAGGGAGGACATGCATCAAAGCTGTACGAAGTGCTGTGCCTGCGAATGAAGAGGCAGGTTCTGCAGTTTGCAATGTTTCTGTCCAGATGGTTCTCTGTCTTTCAGGGTGGGGAGTGAATGACAGAAGTGTCTTGTTTTTTTTGTTCTGCTAGATCTCTCTAATTAGAGGGGGTGCTCCTTGAAAGCAAGATTGATTTCATCACCATGGTGCCCCGTTATGAAAAACAAATAACCAGCCACGAAAACTCACAGGGCAGAACAGCAGCAAAATCCATTGAAACTATTTTCTCCAGAATGTATGAACATGCCTTCAGGCAATAGCACCTTCCTTCCTTCATCAAATGTTGATAGAATATTGTCTATGTCAGGGTCTGTCCAGACTGATTCCTGCATCTCTAGTTCCTCCAAAGTGGCCTCGTCTGGAATCAGCCAGTTTGCCACCCCTCCAGATGACAGCCTCAGTTTCCCTGTTTTTCATTCCCTTCTTCATGATGCATCCCACTTCTTCAGACAAATCTCTGCTCACTTCCTTGTGACCCACCCAATGGCCTGAGATCAACAGACCAATCAGACCAATCACTGCTCACTTCCTTCACCCAGCCCCCATAAAACCTCCGGGAGCAGCATGCTGAGCTAGACAGTGCCTTCGAGAACTCTCTCTGTCTTGTTGCAAATAATAAACTCCTTGTTCAACAAACTTGGTCGGTGTCTCACCAAGGGGACAGTCCCATTGAGTCCACTAACAGCGTCACTTTTGTTGGTCCCTTTTCCTCATCTCCCTTATTTAGCCAGCTATCAAGTTCTGTCTATTCTTCTTACTTAGTATTTCTCTTATGTCACCCTCTGTCCCCAAATGATGTTACAACAAAAGATCCACGAGTTTCCAGTGACCTAGAGGAGGGAAGCAGATAGAGAGATAAAACAACGGATGCTGTGTCCACCCTGAGACCCAGGCAGCTGCACATCCAGGAGCAGGGATGGGGGCAGAGGCTGGAGGGGTGACAAGTTACAGGGGGCAGAGCCAGCACCTGGAGACACTGACTGAGTAAGGCTAGTCACTGGTGGTTGATAGATAGCAATAAAACTGCCTCAACTACAATCTGTGACCAATTAGGAGAGTATGTGACTCATTTGTGCATGGGTGACAATTCTGTACTTGCTGGGGGAGAAAGGAGGCAGAGACTGCATAGGACCCATAAACCATCACTTCATACAGTCAGACATCCTTTCACTATAGTCTAAGACTGGCTCTGTGCGGGGCCTGTACAGAGGGTATAAGATTAAGTCAGCCTGGTGGAACGTCTCCTTGAGGAGTAGTGGATGGGAGGCAAGCATTAAACAATATATAATGGCAAGTTATGGCAGGTGCTGTGAAGGGAAAAGCCATAGCTTGTGGGGTAGAGAGGGGCATAAACCAGCCTGGGATAGGGAATCCTACCCACCCCCCCTTCAGGGTCACCTCCAGCCCTTTCCTGGCTTCTCCCACGAGTTCCCTCTCCCTTGGGCTCCCAAGAAAGGACCAACAGCAAGCACGAAGACCTTCTGTCAACAGAATGCAGCACTGTAAGCCCACCCACACCTTCCCAGCTGCCAAGATCTGAAAAAAATAAGTGTGCACCCTCTTCCTTCTGCTGCCTTCCCGCTGCAGGCCCTCATCAGCCCCCACTCCTGACTGTGGTGACAGCCTTGGGTTTCCAGAAAGAGCAGTTAAGAGTTATTCTTCTGCTGTGGGCTGAATTGTGCCCCTCCACTTCCCCAGCCCTGAATTCCCAGGTTAAAGTCCTAACTCCCCAGCAACTAGAATGTGGCTGTATTAAGTGATGTGTTTTGCCGGGAATTCTGTCCAGGAGAACAGGGGAGAAGGAAGGGGGCCATGAAAGACTGAGAAAGACAAGAAACTAAGTGAAAGCTAGGTCGGAGGTGAATAATCTCTGAGGCCTGTCACCCCGAGTATCTGACTCCTTGCATATTTATTGTCATTACACAAGGAAGTCCTTCTTTGAAAAAATACAAAATGGAAAGCAATTATTCTTACAATTATTGTTTATATAGCTGAGGTCACACCCAAAAGGTCTTAGCTATCTGTTTGCCTTTAAGTTCTTCCTAGATCAAGGCAGGACCAGAAACCCCTCCAGCCAAGGTTTTCCTCGCTGGGCACCTGGCATTCCAGGCGCCAGTTTCTGCTTCACTGCCAAGGCATTGATGACCTAGACTAAGCTTTTTCCTTATTGTTTCCTCACAGTATTTCATCTTGAAAGGGGCAATTAAGGGAAAATGAGATCATACAGATGGACCCTAATCCAAAATGACTGGTCTACTTATTAGAAAGGGATTAGGACCCAAATACACAGACATGGAGTCGGGGAGACCACAGACTAGCCAAGGAGAGAGGCCTCAGAGAAAAACAAACCTGCTAACACCTTGATCTTGGGCTTCCAGCCTCTAGACTGTGAAAGAGAAATCTCTGTGCTGTAAGTCACCCGGTCTGTGGTCATTTGCTGCGCTGGCAAACTAGGACGCTCTTCAACTCACAGACAGGAACTTGGGCTGGGAAGGGGTGGGGACGGGGTGGAAAGATGGGATGGGGGAGATGGGGTGGAGGGCTCCTCCAGTTGACTCAGGCCACCAGCGTGGGGCTGTGAGGCTGGAACCAGGATTCATATGTGACTCCCAGTGGCCGGATTCCAAGTCCATGACCAACTGGTTTCTCTGCATGTGGTTTCCCCTCCTGCTGTGTGTACTGATTATTCTTCCTGAACACACCTCTGATCGAATTCCATTCAGCAACCCAGCTCCCCTGAGCCCGCAAGACTTGAAGGAACTCCTAGGCTGGTCCTACAAGCTGGGCAACTTAAGACCTAAGTCAGTGCCACTCAGGTTCAGTCACTCACAGGCATCAGGACCTCCTGCCTGCAGAGCCTGTCACAGCACTGCTTCCTGCGGCAGAGTCCTCTCCGGTGGGCCTGGCAAGTGCATTCCGAAGGCCCCCGGACTCCAGGACCGCTGGCCCTCCCTGGAATGGTACTGTCGCCAGGCCTCATGAACTCTCCCCTCCAACAAAGGAGCGACTTTCTGTCCCTGGCAGCCCACACACATGAGCTTTTGCCCAGCTTGGTCCAGCCAGGAATTTCCTGCTGCCAAATCTGACGCCGGTCATACCCGGGCCCTCCCAAGTCAGGATAACGCTGAGAGGCTGCGCTGTTTTTACCGGGAAGGGCTTATGGGAATTCGCACCAGGACTAGACACCCACCAGTCCAAAGGATGTGGGGGAACTGGATAAAAGTGCAGATACCTGCCCCCACCCCTGCCATGCGTCCTCATGGTCCAGAGAGGGGAGGTGACTTGTCCAGGGCACACAGCACTAGAGGAGAAGCTGATGGGAATTCAAGTGGCCTTTTGTGCCGTGCACACACAGACACACACTCACACACTGCCAGCCTGCTGTCTTTCCTCTCCTCTCTCCCAGCCCGTTTCTCACCCCCTCCCCACAAACCTGCTTTCTGGTGACCTCCCTGACATTTCCAGATGGTGCTGAAATGGAGCCCCAGGGGACCCTAAAACTTGCACAAGAGAGAAGAGCCGGGAAAGGGGCAGGGAAAGGAGGGAAAGAAGAAAACCCCTTGCGGGGAGGGGCGGCGGTGGGGAGTCACTCCAAGGTGTCCCGGAAGCTGGGGGCGGGGCTCCCCCGGGACCTGCCGGCGTCCCACCTCCCTGGGGAGGGAGGGCTCAGGTCCGAGCCGGAAACCGCAAACCCTCTCTGGGCCCGAGCGAGCCGGCCACCGCCTCCCTCGGCGTCAGCCACTGCCTCAGGCAGGAGGGCCGGGTTCGCTGGTTGGCTGGTTAGGGCGAGATTGGCGCCCCAGACGCGGGATTCTGCCTACAGCGTCGGGGCAGTCAGCGAGGCTGGGGCTGGGGTGTGGTCGCAGGGGGCCCCGCCTGCCCAGCCTGCCCCTAGTGGCACTAGGACCCTCCAGGGCGCTGGAGGGCCTAACAGCTGGAATCCCAGCTGGAAAAGGCGAGCAGTCCTGAGTGGACCTGTTCCTGGAATCGGGGTCTGCAGCCGGTTGGAGGCATCCCACCCCCATGGCACCTGGAGAAAAGCTGGACCCGCTTCCTGACACCTTCCTCCTGCAGCCGCCAGTCTTCCACCCGGTGAGCAGCTGCCGCCACCAGGCACCTCCTAGGTCTCAGGCTCCTCTCTTCCAGCCCGTCTCAGGGAGTCCCATGACCAGGACCTCTGTCCTGGGCTCTGAGTTGAGCAGACAGACAGGGCAGCTAATTCCCACGTGGGTGCGAATGGTTGTCGGGCTCACAGGTCCTTGGTGCCAAATATCCTAGATCCTGGAGACATAATGCTGTGCCCCCACTGCATGAGGAGCGGCTGGGTGGGTGTGGGGGCAGTATCCTTGGAAGCACATGGATTCTCTAGGAGGGGCAGTCTCATCTCTAAGCTGGAAGAAAGTCAGGTCGAAAGTGCCAACCCAGGAGTGAGGGTAGGTTCCGTTTCTCCCTTCCTCCTCTTGCTCAGAGCCCCCCAGAGTTTCTGAACCCCACCCTGCTTTCCAAAAGGTGGTGCTCCCAGCAGACTCCGCCCTTCCAATAATGACCACTTAGTGTCACTCCAGTCACTGGGTCCCCTCCTCCTGGGAGTTCACCACTCAGTTCCAAGTCCAGCCTGGAGCCCAGGGGCCCAGAGGGACTGAGTCTCCAAACAGGCCAAACTGGGGGTGAATTGAAAAATGAGGCGCTGCCACCTAGAGGGTTGGGTGTTTTTGAAGTTGTTTGGATTTCTGAAAGCTTCTGGAATTTGCAGACAAGCTGAAGGTCAGTTGTGACACTACCTCAAGTGTTTCTGCTGCACTGTTCGCATCTGTTCTGCAGACACCTATTCCGAGCCTGGCTGCACAGGGCTGGGCCAGAGCCTGAGTGAGGGGCATTTATACTGCTGGTCACCACGCCGGGCTCTCCCTAAGTCAGCTGGTCAAGAGCCAAACTGACCATGAGGGCGAAGTGGTTGGAGCGTGGAGGGAGGGGATAATTTCAGCACAAACGTGGAAGACACTTGGAGGTGTCGGAGACAATGCCAGGTACCCTAAAGGGCAAATCAGATTTCACAGCATGAAAAGAGAGCGGAGGAAACCTCCCCAGAAAGGCAGGGCATTATAAAAGAGTGCACTGGGTTTTAGGACTGCCAGGCGGCATCTGGGGAAAGCTGAGCCCTGCACGGCAAGCCTGGCCGTTGTCGGTGTCTCCCGGGCATCTCCCGGGCATCTCCTCAGGATCCACACTCAGCTCCCCATGTGTCCATCCACCTGCCTCCAGTTTCCGGGCTCAGCCGGTAAGAAAGCTCCTCCAGGCTTCTGGAGACAAGACTGGCACCCAGTGGACAGCGAGGCTCGCTGAGGACACCTCTATGCCTCAGAAGCTGGGGAGAGGGGCCGGGCGATGCTCCCAGGGGACAGTGGACTGAACTTGGCTTCCCCTGTGCAATGTGACTTTGACATAAGAAGGCTCAACAAAGGGGAGCAGGAGGAGAGAACATTGTAGAGAAAACTGTTTCTACCCTGCAAGGACATCTGCTTGGGGCAAGAGAGTGTTTTCTTGTTCTTCTCCACACTGCCACCTGCCCCCCCACCCCCACCCCGCATAGGGTCCCTAGGGCCTTCCTCCAACCCTGGATGGGTGTGTTTCCCACCCCCGCACAGGTGGTTCCTTATGTCACGACGATTTTTGGTGGTCTGCGTGCAGGGAAGATGGTCATGCTGCAGGGAGTGGTCCCCCTGGATGCACGCAGGTAAGGGGGGCCTCCACGGGGGCCTGGCGCTCGGCCGCAGAGGCTCTGTGCTGGAGTCTCTGGGGGTCCTGAGGGCCTCACCTCCCCCAGGTTCCAGGTGGACTTCCAGTGTGGCTGCAGCCTGTCCCCACGGCCGGACATCGCCGTCCACTTCAACCCTCGCTTCCATACCACCACGCCCCACGCCATCTGCAACACCCTGCAAGGCGGGCGCTGGCAGAAGGAGGGCCGCTGGCCCCACCTGGCCCTTCGCAGAGGCTCCGAGTTCCTCCTCCTCTTTCTCTTTGGAGATGAGGGTGTGAAGGTGAGCGGCAGGGATGGGCATCAGAGGTTGTGTCCGGACAGCCCTTTCCTCCAGCTGAGTCCCCATGTCACTGTGGGAAGTGGTGGGGCGGGTGGAGTAACAAAAGGACCAAGGAGCCTCCCACCCCAATTCAAGCTGCCTGGGACCCACGTGGCGCCAAGAAAGCTCTAGGTGCCCAGCCCTGGAGACGGCAGAGCCAGCACTCGAGGGCACCAGCAATGCGCTGGGACTGCTCTACCATCAGCTCACTGAATCCTCACAACTCGAAGCAGGCTCTTTCGTTCTCCCCAGCTTACATCCGGGGGTGGGACCAGGGAGAAAGAAGGTGACCTCAAGGCTTTCACCTCTGATGAGACTCCAGCTGGGAAGGTGGCCGCTCCTTCAGACTGGTCCAGGGGATAAGGCAGCTGGTGAGGAGCCGGCGGGGGATGGTGGGACCTGTGGGATCCGGGTTCATGCCGCCTCCCGAGCCTGTTTCCTCATCTGTGGATGCGGAGGCTGCTGCTGTCAGGTCCCCCCAGATGCGATGAGGGTGGGTGTGGGGGGAGCTGAGTTAGGGACACGGGGAGCATTGAAGGGGCCTTGCTTCCAAGACAACTTGGGGAGTCCCAGCCCCAGGCACCTCGTCATTAAATGCACCAGAGTCGGGGTGAATGAAATGAGGGGGGTTCCTGACACCGGCAGGTTGATAGGGACTCAGTGGCAGGAGCTGCTGTCTGTCTCCAGGTGAGCGTGAACGGACGCCACTTTCTCCACTACCGCTACCGGCTCCCGCTGTCTCGTGTGGACACACTGGGCATATTTGGTGACATCCTGGTGAAGGCTGTCGGATTCCTGAACATCAATGTACGTTCCCTAGGGGCTGAGGCCTGGTGGCAGCAACCTCTTATGTCCCCTGGTGTCTGGACTCCCCAGACAAGTCCTGTCACAGGACTTATAGTCAAGATGGAGGGGGCCCATCAAGGTGTCAGATGTGACTGGGCTGAGGGCTGCAGGAGGTGACCACAGAAAGGGGGCCCAGAGCCTCGGGCAGGGCCTGTCCTGGGCGTGAGGCTGGCTAAGGCAGAGCAGTGGTCAGGAGGCGAATGACGGGGGAGCTTGGGGCAGTGGGCCCACACCTAGCAGCTGGCGGCACCATCCCCATCGGAGGAGTTTGTTAGGACCAACACGGGTTACTGGGAGCCGCCACGGGACATTCGGCTTCAGTAACTCTGGGTGGGGCCTAGGAATCCGCACGTTCAGATCTGTGTGAGGAGGCGCACTCCAGGCCCCATCTGCCTCGGTGGCCTCCCATGCCCAGGCCAGCTGAGACCCAAAACACGGCTGTGGGGGCCCAGCAGCACCCTGAATCCTGCTTACCACCCTTCTCTGCCCACACAGCCATTCGTGGAGGGCGGCAGCGAGTATCCGGTTGGATATGTGAGTCTCGTGGGAGCCAGGTTGGCTGGTGGTCCCGGATGAGTCGAGGTGTGCCCCTCCCAGCTCCGCCCAGGGCCAGGGTGGGAGACCTTTCCAGTTGCACCTCCATTTCCCAGGGGGCTGCCCATAGCTGCAGGCAGAGGCAGAAGGGGAGGTGGCAGCCCCACAGCAGATGAAGGGCAGTGCTGCACCAGTGTCCCTCTGCCCCCGCCAGGCCTGCAGTGGCTCCCTCACTGTCTCTGAAGGAGGCAAACCCCACAGATGCCCCATTTTTAATAACAGTACCCAGAAGCTTCCTGTCACTGAGCAAATGCCACATGGCCCCTTTCTTTCCCAACAGCCTTTCCTGCTGGAGAGCCCCACGCTGGTGAGTAGCCCTCCTCCCTCCCCTGCTCTGTCAGCGGGAGGGCTGCCTGCTGGTGGGAAATGCCCTGGCACCAGGGCCCCCTCCTTGCTTTGCTTGCTTTGTAGAAAGTGGCGGCTGCGGGTGGGGGACAGCACAGGCTCCAGTGTCACTGGACTTTTTTCTCTCCATTTGCTCTGCACACGGTTAGTGGTTAATGGACACTTCGCTGCGCAGGCCCCTCACAGGGCCCAGGACCGGGTCCCAGCCTGCCCAGTCCTGCAGTGCTCACAGGCTGCCCGGAGGCTGGTCCAGACTAGCCATTAAGGCTCGGGGTGCAGCAATGGGAACCAGGGTGGTGCTCACGCTGAGAGGCCAGGGAGGGAGGGCAAGGAGACCCGGCCTGCAGGGGGCGTTTCACAAGGGAGCCCAGCTGAGTCTCCAGGCTGCAGGCCTGGGGAGAGACCTACCTGCTCAGGAGGCCTTTGTGAGTGGCCTCCTCTGTCATGTCCCCTGTCTCTTCAGCAGGTGCCCTGTTCCCGTGCCCTTCCTCAGGGTCTCTGGCCCGGGCAGGTCATCGTTGTGAGGGGACTGGTCTTGAGAGAGCCCAAGGAGTAAGTATGGCTGGGGAGACGCCGCTGTGTGCATGGTGAGCTTTCAGTGTCCTCTGCAATCTCCCTCCAACACCACCAGCAGAATGAGGAGCAGAGAGGAGTAAGTCACCCAGGCTCACAGAGCTTGAGAAAGTCAGGTGGGGTTGGGTCCCAGACCCTGGCTGTCCTGTGATTCCAGCTGTCCCCGTGGCCGGCAGCCCCACGCCTGGGAGCATCTTCCCTGTGTGTCTGGTCAGGCCAGTCGCCTCTTCCTGCAGGTTTGAGCTGGGGCCTCAGGTAAGGCCCTTTGCAGGTGCTGCCTGAGGCCCAGAGAGAGGATGTCACTTCCCATGGTGACACACACGGGGTTTAAAAATAGTCAGGTAGCCCCAGAGAGGAGGGTTGGTGCTGAAAAGCAGGAACTTGAGGGGACACAGTCATTATGTGAGCATTGCCTGGCTTCTCCCACACGGGGCGCTCCTGCTCTGTTTCCCCGAAACGTGAGCCCAAAGCCATTAGACAGGGTTCTTTCTCCTCCGTCCCTTGTCCCTCCCTCCCTTCCTGGAAACGCCCTGGATCACAGGCTGTCTCTGGGCCAGAGTGCCTCGGTTTGACTCTTGAGGACACCTAAGACCTCTGCTGCTTCCGGGCAGTACTTTTCCCTTCTGTGCCTCAGTTTCCTCATCTGTAAAAGTGATAATAATAGTGCCAGCTCCGGAGGTGGTGTGAATGCTCGGATTGTGCAGGGCACATTGTAAATGCCCCACACTGAGGTGGTGGGGAGCGCCCTGTGTGCGCCCCCCTGAACCCCTTTTGTTTTTTTTTTGTGTGAAGTCACTCTGGACCTGTGATAGAGAGCACGCCCCCTTTCCCCAAACGTGGAGACTTGAGCTCAGACTCACATCCCAGCTCAGAGTCACACAGTTCTAAGTGACACAGCACATAATTGAACTGCTCTTTCATAGAGGCCTGACGTGTACCTGAGAGTGAGACACCAGGCTGGGGAGGTGGTGACACGGAAGGACTATTTCCATAGACTCACTCACGCTAGATCTTTTAAAAGAGAAACTGGAAGCCATCGTTTATATACACTCTCTCCATTTTTTAATATCCTGTTACTTTAATGCAATGGACCAGCCAGAACCTTCCCACGGGCCCGTTCGGCCAGCAACATCAAGGCTTATCCTAGGGCCTGGCCGGTAGGAAGGCTGCAAAGCTGCTGGTGTCGGGTCTGCTGCCTGAAAGCAACTGGCTTGGATGGGACAGAGTGGAGAGTTGGAGGGCATCGGGTTTGTTTGCTTAAAAATCTGTCCTCCCTGACTAGCTCCCGCCACACAGAGCTTCACGGGGCCTCTGGAGGGAGCCTGTTACCTGGCCGGGCCTGTGCTACACAGAGCAGAGGTCGGGGACACTGAGGCCTCCAAGAGTCCTCAGGTCAATGGAAGAAGCTTTATCGCGGGAGGGGAGCGAGGAAAGGGCTGGAACAGGTCCTCCTGGAGCCCCGACAGACAGACCACATTTGCACAGTCTGCCCCGCGTCAACGTCCTGCCCTCCTCTCTTCCTGCCCAGACAGCCCCCAGCAGCTGGGCTTTCAAAGGAGAAGAATTTGAGGGCTCACACAACAGAGTCTGTCCGACCAGTTTGGGAAGCAGTAGCCAAGCAGAGAAAGAGCCCCCAAATCTGGGGTCCTGAATCCTGGTTCACCCCCCAGGCCAAGGCCCCGGAGCAGTTACTAGTAATGGAACAAGTCCTCCTTGTCCTCATCTGTTCAGTGGGCCGAGAGAGGGGCACTTGTGCAAGAATTGCAGGGAAGGCAAACACTAGTGTCGGTAAAGCAGCTGCTGTGTGCCAGCCACTGGCTAGATGTCACTTGATTTTTCTCCTTTGTGCTGCCAAGAGCCCTGCCGTGTTTTAAACAGTGGAAGTCTTACCATACACAGGTGCCACTCTCAGCATTTCACCCAGGGCAGCTCATTCGATTCTCACACGAGGCATCCCCACGAGGCAGGAACTGCACTGCCGTGAGCCCAGCCTGATCCACAGGGAAGCTGAGGCTGACTTACCCAGGCCACAGGACTAGAAGCAGCGGGGCGCGGTGGAACCCCAGGCGGCCGTGCTCTAACCCCACGCTATTTGTGAAGCACTAAAGGCCATGCCTGGCACGCAGCACTGGACAAATTCTTGCTACTGCTAATAGAATTGCCCCAATTTTGAGGAGGGGAGACCAAGGCTCAGACGAGATACTTTGCGTTAGGTTGGTTTAGCCGCCGAAGGAAACAAAGCTTCAAAGGGAATATAGGCTTGATTAAGACGTGTGCCGGTGGGCCATGTTCAGAATGAAAAGGGCAATTTCCTCCAGCAAGAGCAAGTTCTTATAGGGTCCCAGGGTCCGGAAGCTGAAGATCTGGACAGCTTCAGGAAGAGGTCGGGTCTCAGGGTGCTGGTGACCACAGAGGATTCCAGATACCGGTGCTGGCGTCTGCATTGTGGGTGACAGCGGCCGCGGGGCAGCTGCAAGAGGGTTGTTTTCATAACTGGGGAAACCCGCAGGCCGTTGACACTGGGCTATTTCTGCAAGGTCTTAGACTTTGCTTGCCCTGCACCGTGGTCCTCCAGCCATAGCTGGCAATATGGGGTTCAGTCTCAGGTGTGCCTTGGACTCGAGCTGTCAGGGGTCCAGGCATCTGCCCTGAGCCTGTCACAGGCCTGTGGCCTGTTTCTGGGGAGGAAATCTGAATCTCCCAGTCACTTGTGCAGCCGCAGCTCAGAGGCATTGGGGAGCCCTGGTCTGGGGTCCACACTGCTTAGCCCTCCCTGCCTCTCCACCAGGTTCACCCTGAGCCTGTGGGGTCAAGGGGGCCTCGTTCCCGTGACGTTCAGGGCGTCCTTCGCAGACAGAACGCTGGCCTGGATCTCGCCTTGGGGTCGGAAGAGGCTGATCTCGGCCCCCTTCCTCTTCTACCCCCAGCGGTTCTTCGAGGTGGGTCATCGCCATAGGGCCTATGTTCGGGGTGGGGCGCAGAGTGCAGTTCCATCGGGGAGACTGGGGACACATCCAGGCACTCAGACCCGGGCTGGGAGAGAACACCTCTGCATGGCCCTCACCCCCTCCCACGCTGGTGCCAGGAACCAGCCCAGGGACCCAGATTCAATCAACCAGGGCCGCCCAGCGTTGTTTTATGAAAAGCCCCACCCCCATGGCTTCAGTGTTCTCAGGGTTGGAAACTCCTTCAGGGAAAGCAGCCCTGTTACAGATGGTAAACTGAGGACGAGGAATGGGCAGATCCTTGTGGAAGGTCACAGTGGGCTGGTGACCAGCTGGGCTCTCGGCCTGTCGTTTGTCCTTTTGCTCTGTGTCTTTATGTCCTCTGGGGGCATCTCCAGAGGCCACAGCAGGCAGGTGAGGGCAGCTCTGTCAGAAGCTCTTACAGCCTCATGGCCACTTTCCCAGGTGCTGCTCATGTGCCAGGATGGGGTGCTGAAGCTGGCGCTCAACGGGCAGGGCCTGGGCACCACCAGCCCGGGCCAGCAGGCCTTGGAGCGGCTGCGAGAGCTCCGCGTCAGTGGCAGTGTCCACCTCTACTGCATCCACTGCTGAGTGGGGCCCCCAGGGGCCTAGCCAGAGAAGAGGAGACCAGCCTACACCCAGAGCCCCAGTCCAGCCCACACCCAGAGCCCCAGTCCAGCCCTGCTCCCCTCGCCCAACTGCCCTCCTGACACCATCGTGTCAGGCCTGGCCACTTGTAGGGCCTGAGTCTGCAAGGGCTTTGAACCCACAGCAGAGGGAAGTTTGCAGGGTGGGCCTGGGAGGGGGTATTTCAATCTCCCCATCTGCGTCTCCTTCCACCTGGAGCCTGGGCTCTGGGGCCAAGACAAGGAGGTATGCTTTGTAGCCTAACACAGACACTAAAAAATATAGATCCTGGCTTTGGAGAAACTGAGGCAGTCCCCCAAATACAGCCCTAAGGCAAGTGTGGGTGCTGGGAGTCCAGCCCCTCCCCAAACCCACTGATCTTTGCAAACTAAGTTGTAGGGAGCCCTGAGGATTGGGAGGGGCACCGGCCTTGTGTCTGAAGCCTTGTCTTGGCCCCAGATAGACCTTCATTCCTTCTCTGATGCGGACGTCATGTATCGGAATCTTTCTGCAGAGGGCAACATAATAAATCTCTTTGACGATTAAAAACATACAGTGGTTGGAAGAATGCAGTCATCGATTTCATCGTCATGTAGCTGCTCTGGGGAAATGGTCCAGGTCCCTTAGGGCAGCTCTTCTGCCTGATGACCTTCAGGGTCATCGAGTCATCATCCCACCAGTCCTGGGGCAGCAACAGCAACGTGTGGCCAAAGCTTGGTCACCACCGATTGGAGGTTTCAGCTTCTGAAAAGACAAAGTATGAACAAGGCCACCTGGTTTCAGAGCCCTGGTCCCGTGGACAACGCACACCCCTCTCTCACATTCCCCGCAGCACTCGTGGCCACACCCAGGGCCTGGGAGGTGGAGAACGTTCTCGTGGGATGGCCACGTGGTAGAGCAGTTCTAATGTTTCTGGAAAACAGTATGTAGATTCCTCAAAAAACAAAGATGGAACTGTAAGCCGGTTCGACAATAAGAGGCAGAGACAAGAGAGCTGGATGGGCTCTAAGCGAAACTTCGTTGTCCCAAGTGCAGGCCAGGAAAGCTCCTTTCAGAGAAGAGGGTGGAGCAATCCACTGATGCTGTGGGGAAGAGTTCTCGAGGGGAAGTGTCTGGCAAGCATGGGGCTAGGGGTGGAATCCTGATGAGGCCACCTGGTGTCCTGTTGATAGCGGGGTAGGGAATCAGGATGTCTTAACAGGAGGGTCTGTCCTTGACGTTGATACACAGGAGGGGTGGAACGACAGCTGGTCCTGTTTAAAACTGCAAAACACTCCATTCTTCATGCTCAGCTGGACAGTGACAACTTTCAGTTTTTTGTTTTCTTCTATCACCTGTCTCAAGAACTATCATTTGATCCAGCATTCCCACTCTTGGACATATACCCAGAGGATACGAAATCTCTAATCACCCCTATGTTCGTAGCAGCACAGTTCATGAAAGCCCATACGTGAAAGCAGTCTAAATGCCCATCAGCAGATGATGGATAAGGAAGCCGTGGTCTAGAAACTCCGTGGAATTCTATGCAACTAGTAAAAGAAATGAAGTTGTGCCCTCTGCATCAATCTGGATGGAACTGGAGGGCATCATGTCAAACAAAATAAGTCAGAGAGAAAAAGATAAATACAGGATGGATTTATTCATATGCGGAAGATAGTGAAATGAAACAGGTAAGCAGTAAAAACCCAGAGGACACAAGATGATGTCTGACACAGGGATGGGAGGGGGAAGGAAGGAGAGGGGACAAGGCAGTGGAAAGGGACACTAGAACTCTGGTGGTGGGTGCAGTGTCTATTGACCATTGACTGGGAAATGAGCTCAATATCTTAAAATGAGTATGGTTTTATAAACAAAAGAAATAATAAAATTATAAAAAATAAAAGCTAAAAATGAAAGAAAAAGAAATAATTTAATAATTACTAGTTACAGATATATAAACAAATATAAAGTCAATGTGTATAAACATGTATATATGTTTAAATATAAACAGACAGAGCAAAATAGATAACATATATTCTCGCACAGTATATGTTAATTTTATATTTTATACTTATTTTAAGTATTAATAATAAACATAAAGAACAGACTCCAACTATATCTGCCATCCCAGTAAAGGAGATTGGTTTTGCTAAGAAACAAATCCATTTATGCTCTTTACAAGAAATGCTGCAAAAGGGGGATGACAAAAGAAGATTGTTTTCTTCCAACAGTCACCCAATTTGTTGTGGTCTATTATTTAGAGACAAGTCTATTACCTGTTTCCCTCACAAAAATGGCTTACCCACCAAGGCAGGCGCCAGGCATGCCAGCTTTGCTCACCATAGTATGGACTACATTCTTTCAAACAAACTAGTAATTTGGTAAATAGCAGACACAGTGATACGGCATCTGCTATGTTCCACCCACTGCTGGAAGCACTTCATCTATGTTTCATGGACTCCTTGCTAGCGCCTTTTGGGGAGGATGCCTTGATCACCTCCATTTTACAGGTGAGTAACCAAAGTTTGGAGATTTAGTAGATTTAATGGAATCCATCTAATGATTTAATGGAAAGGTGTGGGCAAAAGCTGATAGGAGCACACAGCACAAAGATAGCCAGAGAATATGGCCATACGAACACCAGATGAAGCATGAGTCAAAGCCAAAAGCATTCAGTGGGATGAAGAGGAATGTTTTATAATCCCAGGAGGTGTGGTCTCCTTAGAAGAACACAGCCATGCATTCTGCAAGCACCCTAGCAGACCAGTGAAATAGGTGAAAATTCTGGGAATGGTAATGACTGCATTGAATGGCAGAACAGATGATGCTGCACAGCAAAGCTCAAATCCCAGTGATTGACAAAATGACAAAATGATAAAATGACAAAGGCTTATTTCTCACACATGTTCTATGTCCACAGGGAGGATGGACACCAAATTCTTTTGACTAGGCTAGTCCTAGTCCTTTTGATTAGTCCTTCAAAAGAAGGACTTTTGTGCATTTCCAAATGGAGATGTCAAGTATTCAAATCTTGGAGCAGAAATCAGTTTGCATTCATACCCCAGGTTCAAGAACCACATCTTGTGCTCCTGGATTTGAGTCCTTGCTAACCTCTGGAATGAGCCCCTCCCCGTGAAGCACTTAGTTTGACTGGGAGACTCAGGTCAGGACACAGGTGCGGTCTGAACCCAGAAGACCCAGCACGGTTGCTCTTCTGGCCTGTCCTCCAAATAGGAAAGAAATCCATTGGGGATGCCCATTCACACTCTGAACAGGTCCAGACCTTAGGGGAGGCCTCGAATAAGGCTCTTACTGAACTTCCTGCTGGCCTGGTATCGAGTCCCTGGGGACAGAGGGCTTTTTCTCTGGGAAAGATCTCAGGTCACAGAGAGGTAAGGTCAGGACTGCCCTAGGAGAGGGAAGAGACCCAGTGTGACTGTGGGTGACTCAGGAGTGAGGAGGAAGATCCGTATCAAATTTCTTGTTTCTAGACTTTTGACTAATAGCCAGTCTCACAGGCATGAGGCGATATCTCATTGTTGTTTTGATTTGCATCACCCTGATAACAAATGAGGAAAAACATCTTTTTTCATGCCTGCTGGCCATCTGTGTGTCTTCTTTGGAGAAACAGGAGAATGTCCTATTCTTCCCATTTTGGGATTGGATTATTTGTTTTTCTGATGCTGACTTTTATGGGTTTCTTGGTATATTTTGGATATGAAGCTCTTGTCAGATATATGAAATGTAAGTATATTCTCCCACGAGTAAGTTGCTTTTTGGTTTGGGTTCTTTTACTCAACAGAAGGGTTTCTGTTTGATGTAATTCCACTTGTTTATTTTTGGTTTGGTTTTGATTGTCACTGGCATGGAGTCTCCAAAGACCTTCTAAGGCTGATGTCGTGGAGCGACTTGCCTATGTTATTTTCGAAGTGTTTTATGGTTTCTGGCCTTATATCCATGCCTCTTATCCACATTGAATTAATTTTCGTATACGGTGTTACAGTGTGGTCTAGATTCATTCTTCCACACTTCACTATCCAAGTTTTCCAACACCATTTATGGAAAAGACATTCCTTCCTCCATCCTATGCTTTTGGCTGCTTTGTCATAGATTAACTACACATATAGATGATTCTATTTCTGGCAATTTAGTTCTGTTCCACTGATCTGTGTCTCTATTATTATTACAGTGCCATAAAGTTTTTTTAATCACTATTGCTTTGTAGTAGAGCTCAGTGTCTGGGGGTGTATTACCCCTGAATTTGTTTTTTTTTCCTCATGATTACTTTGGCTATTCAACTTCTTTTTTATTCAGTACAAATTAAAAGTTTTTCTATTTCCTTGAAAAATGCAAGTCAACTTTTGAAGGGTATTGCATTAAACTTGCATATTGTTTTAGGTAAGATGGTTATTTTAACAATGTTGATTCTTTCCAGTTATGAGCAGGGGATATCTTTCCATCTCTTTGTTTTTTCCTCTATTTGTTTTAAGAAAGCCTTATAGTTTTTGTTGTACAGACCCTTTACCTCCTTTGTTAAATATATTCCAAGGCATTTGATTTTTTTGCTTCTATTAGAAATGGAATCATTTGCTTGATTTCATTATCATCTACCATATTTCTGGCATATAGAAATGCAACAGATTTTCGTGCATTGATTTTGTAGCCTGCCGCTTTACTGTGCTCATTGATTAATTCTAGAAGTTTGTTGAAGGATTTTTATGGGTTTCTACATATGTTATCATGTAATAGTGAGAGTTACTCCTTCCTTTCCAGTTTGGGTTCCTTTTCTTTTTCTTGCTGAATTTCTCTGGCTAAGACCTCCAGTACAATGTTAAGTTACAATGATGAGATTGGACAGCCTTGTCTTGCTCCTGATCATAGGGGAAACACTTTCAGTTTTTCACCCCTGAGTATGTTATTGGCTGTGGGTTTATCATACATGGCCTTTATTATGTCGAGGTTTATATCCTTTTATCTTCTTTTTACATAAAGTTTTTATCATAAATGGATGCTGAATCTTGTCACAAGCTTTCCCTGCACCTATTGATATGATCATAAGGTCTTTTCTCCTTCCTCTGTTTGATGCGGTCTATTACATTAGCAGATTCATTATGTTCACCCATCCTTTATCCCACTTGGTTATAATGGTGGCCATTCTGACTTATTGTTGGATGTGGTTTCCTAGTATTTTGATAATTTTTGCATCTATGTTCTCTAGACATACTGCTCTGCAATTGTATTTCTTGGTGAAGTCTTTATCGGTTTTTCATATCAGTGTGTGTAATGCTGGCCTCATAGAAAGTTTTTGGAAGCATTTCCTTTGCTTCAATTTTTTTGAAGATTTTAAGAAGAAAAGGGATTGATTCTTCTCTGAAGATTCGGTCAAGCTCACTAGTAGAGTCATATGATCCTGGGCTTTTATTTAGGGGGAGACTTTTGACTATCTCTTCAATTCCCTTGCTCATAATAATTCTGTTCAGGTTGTTCTTTTCTTCCTGATTCAGCCTTGGTATAGTGTATGTTTCTAAAATTCCACGTGTGTCCTTGAGCTTGTCCAAATTTATTGGCACAGAGCTGTTCACAGTAGTCTCCGATGATGTTTTGTCTTTCTGTGGTATCTGTTGTTAACTTCTCCCCCTTTCATTTCTTATTCTAGCTATGAGCGTTTTCTCTCCTTTTTTCTCAGTGGGTCTAGTTAAAGGTTTCTCAATTCTGAATATGTTTTCAAAGAGCCAGTTTTTGGTTTCACTGATCTTCTGAACTGTCTTTTTTATTTCCATTTTATTTCTGCTCGAATTTTTATTATTTCCTTCCTTTGACTTTTGGCTTCAATTGTTCTTTTTCTAGTTGCTTTAGATGTAGCATTAGATTGTGTATGCACGGTCGTTCTTTTGTCTTGAGGCGGGTCTGGATGACTTTCCCTCTTGGTTCTACTGCTGCTGCACCGATAACCTCTGGGAGCTCGTCTCTTTATCCTCATTTGTCTCCAAGCACTCTGCAAACGCTCTCTGATTTCCTCCTTTAATGAAGTGTCATTCAGAAGTATGCTGTTTTGGCTCCATATATTTTGGAAACTTCTAGCTGTCTTTTTGTGATTGATTTTTAGTTTCAAGCCATTTGATCAGACAAGGTATTTGGTATGATTTCAATCTTTGTAAATTTGTTGAGACATGTTTTGTTTCCCAACATGTGATCTATCCTTGAGAAAGCTCCATGCACATTTGAGAAAAATGTGAATCTGCACTCATTGAGGAGTGTTTGGTACATGTCGATTAAACCCCGCTGTTGAAATTTGTCATTTAAAGCTGTTGTTCTCCTGTTCGTTTTCTGCCTGGTTGACGAGTCCATTGTTTAATAGGGTGGCTGGGATTGACTCTTGTTTCTCCCACTCATTAGCATGTGTTTTCAGACAAGAAACTAGAAAGACTATGAGGGCGGGAGACAGGGCTTATCCCAGGTCTGACATAGAAATGCTCTTATCTCTGGCATTGAACAATGGACCTTGAATAGTGCTTGTCTGATGCTCATTTGGGTCTCAGCAAATCTGCCCTTTCCTGGGTTGGCCCAGACTCTCCATGAAAATGGAGGCCTTGCAGGAGCTGCCTTCAGAGTACATCTTAGAGGCAGTGGGACGCCAGGTTACAGATCCCCTCAGAGGTTCTTCATCCAACTCCTTCTACCCATAAGGAACTGAAAATTTGAGAAAACAGTCCAAACAAGCTCAGTGGGTTAGGAGATCTAAGATTTGAGCCCAGAAGTCCTGCTATTGACCTAACTGTCCAGATTTCATCATCTATGACTATTCTCTCCTCAACTGCACAGCCTGGTCTCCTCATCCCAAGCTGACCTCTAGGAGGGAGAGGGATCACCCCATTGATACCTTACTGATATCAGACAGCCACACTATCTCACATAGGTGACAAAGCGCTCATGGATCCTGTTTGAAATGTTGTTTTCCACCTTCTTACCAATCTTCTCATTTGTAGAATTCATGATCTTGCTCACAGGTATTGTACCTGTGGTCTATGTGGTCACTGACCTGGTTGCAGCCACACACAACAGAACTCAGGGGCTCAGTCTCACCACTTCCCTGCTGTCCTGGACTGAGCTGATGCAGGAAGAGGCAGCCCCAGGGACTCATCTGCCATCAGAGACATTGTCAATGGAAGTTACAGGAAAGGCAAGAAGGGGGCTGAGGGGAGGACCAGAAAGAAGAATGAGGGAATCCACTGTTGAGTTTTCAGTGTTTGTCGTTCCTCATATGTAAGTGGAGGATTCGCAGAGTGTGCCCTTTTTACTTAACCAACTGAATATCATTTCAAGTCAATGAATGTGATGATTGTCATGACCGTCTTCGTGTTCCACTGCGGAATGTGCTTCATCTAATAGCGCCCACCTATGACGGAGTCTGGTGGTTGTTCAGTATTTCAGTCTTTATAGACACTGATAGTATAGTTGTTTTAAAATAGTTATTTCTTCCACGTGCATGTTGCTGAAACAGGTCAAAATTGCTTTAGTATCCACTTGATTCCCATTCAACAGCTGTGGTGGAGCTCAGCTATGACCTAATTTCATTTCCTTTTAAATTTTCTATGTAAATATTATAATGTCCATTTTACAACCAATATTGGACCCAGGTAGACAGCAGAAGAATTTTTTGTGCTCCGAAAAGTCCCAGAAGCAGGAGGTGACACTACCGTGAACTCCAGGGCCATCTCCTCCACAATCTGGTCAGAACTCAGGGACTCTCCGCGAGGGTGTCCCTCCTGACCTGGCGCCATTCTGGCACAGGGACAGGTCCGCAGAGAAGCTGACAGAGACAGCCCAAGTTCCACTCTCAAGAGCCCAGATAGTAATACTAGAGGAGATGACTGATGGGCACGGAATGAGCTCCTTGGTTTGATGTTTACATCAAAGGGCGATGTTGGCATTAGAATCCATGCCCTTCAGAGAAGCTGCACTCACTCTGAATGTTAGACGCCAAGGGATCCCATGTCTTACTGCCATGTTTTTCCTACAAGCTCCTAAGAATCATCAGCATGAAGGGACTTGGTTTACTATTTGCCGTCAATTCAAACTATTTTTTCTTTTGTATTTTGATAATTAGAAATACTTCTTTGTTCTTCAGTGAGATGTCAGTGATCGTGGAATGAGAAGATGTACTCAGGTCAGATTTTCTGAGCCTGTACAAGCTGACATCAGAGTATAACTAGATGCTGTACATATTTCTTATTATTATCAAATCTCAATCTATAAGTTCTCTTGATTTAAAAGAATTTGTGTGAATTAGGCTTCAGTAAACCCCACTTGTTGATTTAGTAGTCATATATCATATACCATAGACATTTATTCTCACTTTGATTTTTGTTTTAACTAAATTGTTTTATTTATATCAATGAACTATTGTATTACAAGATGTGTAGATTAAATGTCTGCATCACTGTGAATCCAAATCTGTGTAGACGGCACTGTTTACCACTAACACTTCAATTCTCTTCTTCACCTTAAAATTGACCTGTTTTACCTGCCTTGTCCTCACCTATCACCCTTTCCTTCTGGTAGCCACTAAGTTGATTCCATAGATTAAAAGTAGTTTTGTTTGATTTGGCTCACGTGTTCTCTTGGTCACTCTATATGCCACATCTGAGTGACAGAATAGTGTTTCTTGCTTTGGATTCATCTCACTAACCCTAATTACCTTTAGGCCCATGTCGCAGCGCATGGCAGGATTTCATCTTTTAATCACTGAGTAGTTTCCCATTGTCTGTGTGTACAACATCTTCCTTATCCACTCACCTGCTGATGGACACTTAGGTTGTTTCCAGCTCTCGGGCACTAGGAATAATGGTGCAACAAATTTGTGCTATATGTTAATCTGTTTGATTTGTGGTTTTGTGTTTTCCGGTAAATATTCAGAAGTGGGATAACTGGATCATACGCAATTTGTATTTTTAATTATTGTGGACTCTCCGTCCTGCTTTCCATAGTGGCTGCAGCAATTTGCACACTTACCAACAGTATAAAATTTTCTCTTCTCTCCATATTCTCACCAACACTTGTTCTCTGCTTTTTTTTAGATAAAAGCCATTCTCACAAATCTCAGGTGATAAATCATTGCTTTTTTGACTGACGTCTCCCCAGTTTAAATAAGGGATGAGGAGCATCTTTTCATGTGCCTGTTGGCCTTCCATATATCTTCTTTGGAGTTAATGTCCATTCAGAGCCTCTACCCGTGTTTTATAGCATTTTGCTGTCGCTGCTGCTGTTGTGTTAATTTTTATTCCTTAAGAATAAAGCCACTTGTGGGTGTAGTATGTGCGAATATCTTCTTTAGTTCAGTAGGATGTCTTTTCATGTTGATGATAGTTTCTTTTGCTGCGCAGGTTTTTAGTTTGAAGTGGTGCCATTTGTTTATTTTGGGTTTTGTTTCCAATAATAGTGGAGTCGAATCCAAAAGATATCTCTAATGTCTGCGTCAAGGAATGTATTGCCAATGTTTTTATTCTGTGCATTTTATGGATTCAGAGTTTACATGTCTTTCATCAGTTCTTAGTCAATTTTGTCTGGTGCTAGAGAGCAGTGCAGTTTCATTCGTGTCTGGGTGGCTATCCTGTCTCCCCCAAACTGCTTACTAGAAAGACCACCCCTGCCCCATGATATGCCCAGGGCTCCTTTCTCGTGAATCGTTTGTTCATACATGTGTGGATTTCTGGCTCTCAAATCTGTTCCGTTGATCTGTGTATTTTTTATACTAATGTCATGCCGATTTATCACTACTGCTCTGGGCCATAGCTGGAAGTCAGGAGGCATGGAACCTCCATTTTTGTTCTTTTTTCTCAGAATCCTTGGTACTACTCAGGGTCTTTGGTAGTTCTGAATAAATCCCATAGCTGTTTCTATCTCTCTGAAGAATGTTGGGGGTTTTATAGGTATTGCATTTAATATATATACATATACATATACATATACATACATACATATATATAGATATAGATATATAAAACTTTAGGAAAAATGTATTTTGACAATGTTTTTTCTTCCAATTCATGAGCAGAGCATATCGTTCCATTTCTTTCCTTTGATTTCTTTTAACAATGTGTAGTAGTTTTCTGTGGACCCATCTTTCACTTCTATGGTTAAATTTATTTCACATTTTTTCATTCTTTTTGAAACAATTTTAAATGGGATCGTTTTCCTGATTCCTTGTCCACTAGTTCATATTTATAAAGAGAAATGCAAGAATTTTTATATTAATTTTATTAACTGCATTGTGTTATTTATAACAGCTTTTTACTGATGTCTCTGGGATTCACTCTCTGTATATACTATCATGTATCTATAAATAGAGATAGTATTACATCTTTCTTTCCAATGGAGATGCATTTTTTTGTCCTTTCTTTATCTGATCGCACTAGCTAGGACTCACAATGCTACAATGAACTAAATGCATCACAATTCAAGTGCTTGGTGGGTCTTCAGAATTAGAATACCACCCCAATCCCAGTCACATGAAGATAGTGAAATGGAGGGCAAGTCAGCGTGGAAAGGTCAGTGATCTTAAAATTACTATGACATCTTACCATCTACATTTTACAAAATATTTGACCACATGAACACAGCAGTAGGGCCCCTTCCTCCCAAGAAAGTGATGACCCCAGGAGCTTAACAAAGTCTGATGAGTGTCACACTGAACTGCCTCTGATGGCATCATAGCTCTGCACACTGCAAGCGCCACTTTTCTGGTCAGTCCATCGGGACAAGGCCTGTGCCTGACCATCTGTGGGTCCACCCGTGATGTGGCAGTAGATCCTTAGCAACAGGTTCTTCGGGAGAAAAAGCATGTACAATCATACATTGCACTGATAGTAATAAAGAGATGCAGGCAAGGTTTGCCACAAGAATTCCAGGTGCATCCAGCTTTCTAATCAGACACCATAACTCAGGGGCAATGGACTGGCTTTATTTTGAAAGAGAGAGCTGCTCTAAGCTATCTTCATCTCTGATCACCAGGTGTATTTCTACTTAAGAAAATGGAAATGGTTTTTCCTTGGAACACTTAAGGGCTTGATAATCACTGTGACAGGGACTAGACCTGATCTCTCATGGATGAAAGGTGGACAGCTAGAGTATTTTAGAAACCTGTCTCTCCCCGACAGGAGTAGAGAGTGAGAGAAGCTAAAGCTGGTCTCTTTAGGATGACGGCTGAAGTTTGTTCTCTAAGCTCCCCTGTGCCCAAGCCTAGGTTGGATTTCAGGATACCTGGTTTTGTCAGGTAAATGGAATTCTACCTTGAGTGAACCTCGTGTACATGATGTTTTCACACTGCCTAAAATGATAAAGGGGTGTGTTTTCATTCAGCTTTCATAACAGGATGGACGATCAAGTCTGTGAGACATTTAATAAATGCCTAGGGAAGGGATAGAATTTGGTCTGAAATTTGCTTTCCTTATAGGCAGATGGGGAAATAGGAGTGTAGCTAAAATGAATTCATTCAAATGAACCAGTGGTTACTCTGGACAAACATAGCTGAAAACAACAAACCCGGGTACAAGATGCAGAGCCAGAGTCAGCTGAGACGGCTGGAAGGCCGGTAAGGCTCTCGGGAGACTTGGCCAATCAGAATCCACCCCACAGCCTACGCCCAGCTGTGGAAGAAGCGGGGATGAACATCTACCAGTCCCGCAGAGACTTCTTCAAAAAGCCGGAGGGATCCGAGTACTTACATCTTCTGACACATAGGCTGCAGCTGACTCGAAAGTTATTGATCCCCCGACAGAATAAAATCACTCCAGTCAGCTTGTATCTTGACATAAGAAAGTCAGAAAGTAACCTGATGCCTCCTGGTAAGACAAGTTCTTCACTGCAGAATAATGCATGCACTTTGTTGCAGCAGTCTGCTTCCCACCATGGTATATAACCAAACCTCAGGGGGCAGCAGGGTCCCTCAGAACTTCTGACAGCTGCTGCCCAGGGCGGTCCTCACTGACTGAAGTGAGGTTCCTTAAATGACCTTCCCTACTGTGTCCTCACAGCGAACCCGTTTCAGCAAATATCACGATGTTTACTAAGATGGCCAGGCGCAACTCAGACCCGGGCATGATAGTGATGGCTCAGCTCTGTTTGCCACAGTGGGTGACAGGGTGTGGGTCACAGAACTGGCGCTGCGGCCATTACAAGCCCCATACAGCGCCCCGCCTTCACCCCATGGGTCCCCAGCGCAGTCATGGGGTCTGCCAGTTGAGTGGTGGGTGCAAAGCTCCTTGGTAACTACTGTCACACTCTAGGATTTGAGGTATAAAAATATAAATATTGGTTGGGATTCAATTATTTTATTTCCCAAATAAAAGTGGGAAACTCTAGTATTCTGTCTTACTAGAGATATGCACACCGGCCTCTAACTCCAGTCAATGGATGTCCCCTGGGCAGGAAACAGATTCCTAGTAGCTAACAGGCAGTCAGATTGTACCCCACTCCCCACTCCCCTGGGCGTCCCTGGGTGACACCAAGAGGCTGGGCTCACCTGTAATCTCTTCCAAGTACAACTGACTGAGGGCCTGTAAACTGATTAGACACCAGGGGACACCTGACCCCAGGGGAGCCAATCACAGGCTGAGCTTTTTTGTGGGCAGCGTCAATCAGATTCTCTTTGGGAACTGGAAGGGCGGGTGGTGGAGGTCCAAGTTGGGGGGTCAGGCTATTGAAGTGCCTGTGTGATGAGAGACTTGGGGGTCCTGCAAGTCTACATGGTGAAGAGGCAGGAGTGCTGAGGGGGTGACTCTGTACCTCCTTGGTGAGCACATTTAATAAAGGCCTAGGAAGGTGATAGAATTATGTCTGAATGCGTTTACATTTTGGCCACAATGCAGAGGAAAGTTGCCGAGAGCAGAGGAGAACAGTGGTATTAACCACTCCTGGAATCAAGAGGCGAGGAACTAACAGGAGGAATGGGAGGCATTGGTCACTGGTGACAGAGTCACATTCATGATGGAGAGTCTTCCGCACGGCCCCAGCCTCTGAGGCCCCAGGCCCAGGCAGACCCCTCTCGTCTCTGTCACGGCTGTGCTCCCCTGCCACGTGTGCATGCTCACACCAGAAAAAGGAAACAGTCCTCCAGAAAGAAGCCAAGAAAAGCAGTGAAAGGCAAGGCAGGGTCTCAGCGTAGCCGGGAAGCGCCTGTGGCAATGCACTTGGCTCATCAGACAACTCACCATGGACTTAAACAGCACACGTTTTTTTCTGAGTTCTGGTCTCTGGGATGCCCAAGATCAAGGGTGCTGGCTGGTTCAGGTCCTGGCGAGGACTTTCTTCCTGCCTGCAGAGGGCTCCCCTCTCCCTTTCACTTCTCTCAAGGACACTAATGCATGGTAGTCTCACCCTTAGGACTTCACATCAACCTACCACCTCCCAAAGGCCCTCCTCCCAGTGTGACCCAGCGTGAGAGGTTAGGACATCAGCAGGAATTTCCGTGGGACGGGACAGTCAGTCTACACAGCGCCCACTGAGTCTTCAAGAGAACTCACACTCGGCTGCATTTCCCAAATAAAATCTTCCTATGCTCTTATTTCACTCCATTAAATCAAACCTAAATGATCACAAAACAGAGGAAAATCACTAAGCCAAACCCCAGGCTGCTCAGCTAAGCAAGCTTCTCCATACTGACTGGTTGCTGGCAGGGCCACTCTTTGGCCTTAACCTTCTTCTCGCTTGCTTGGGGAAATCAAGCTCCCGATGAGGCCCGCAGTGACCAGCAAAGCTCATCATGCCTGTTGTCACACCCACTGTCGCCACCACGTCTTTAACCTGCAGCAGAAGGGAAGGAGGTGTTCTCAGAATCAGCATCTGACCAGGAATCCTACAAGAACTGTCAGCCCATGTAGGACCCCCTGTCCTTTTTCTTTCTTTTGTTTAGGAAACGTACAAGCAAGAATGAAGGGGAGTAAGCAGGCAGGAAGGGAGAGAAGGAAGGAGGATGTATTTATTTTAATCAGCTGTTCCCACTGGTTGTTTCGCCCGGTCCCGGGATACAAACCAGGGTCCTTGGGATGTATGTGGACTGCACCAGCCAGAGGACTTCAGTGGACTTCCCCGCTAGACCACCGGGGTGCACTGCCCTGGTCTTTTTCAACAGAACCGTAGAGGGAACAAGGACTCCGGTGGGGAATGATCCAAGAGGGACAGGTCCCTCAGGATAGAAGGAGGAGGGCCCGGTGTGGAAAGGACAAGTGGAAAGAAGATACAAAGAGACTCACAGGAAGGAAACTCACCACCCGTGAGGCTTTTTAAAGCCTCATAAACACACCGGGGGTGAGTGGGGGCCTCTTTGCAGAAAAGGTTTGCCTACCCTGGCCTGGGCTCTTCGTGGCCCTGTTTCCCGCTGCCTTTATTCCTTATCGCCCCATCCCCTGCTCATCGCCCTTTCAACTTAACCGAGAGAATTTAATGAGACTCGAGCAGGTGGAAGCTCTCCTGCGAAGAAGCCTTCCTTGCTCCAGGCCCTTGCAGCAGAACTCACCTGGGTTCACCACCTGGGTCTTGTCCTCGACACTCAAGACTTGGTTGTGGAGTGAGTGTGAACACACTATTTAAGCGCCGTGAGCCTCAGTTTCCCCATCTGTCAGTTGGAGGTTAAAGCCTGCCTCTAGGGCTGTGGGTCCATCTGGGAACCTGGAGGCCATGGAGGGCTGGTGACGTCACCTCCTCACCAAACGGTCTCAGAGTCATCTTGCTGGTCTCCCCATCCCGACTGTGACATCCACGCTCTTGTATTGTTCAGGCCTGTATTTCTAACCCCACCCAGCGCACACTGAGGACGGCCTGGTCCGTGGGGACAGACACAGACTGGGGGGCGCACCTGGTGGCTGCAGGAGACAAAGTGCTCACAGCTCCTGCTGGTCGGCGCAGGGGGCACTTCCTGCCCCGCCAGGCGAGTGCACTGGAGGGTTTCGGGGGTAGCAGCGGCTGGCATCTGCCACCATGTTTGCTCTTGACCTTGCGTTTGTCCCTCCCGCCACCTTGGACAGCAATTCCTCCTTCACGACGACCTTGTCGGCCAGGGGCACACGCTCCTGCTGAAGCAGACCCCGAGCACAGCCCTGTGGAATCACGAGGAGGAAACGGCGAGTCGTCCCAGGCAGGGCCGCAGGCACCGGGCGGGCCCCCAGCGGCAGCCCCGTGTCCCTCACCCCGTGGGCGAGGATGGACCCGGCCTCCAGAGCAGGTCAGGCTCGAGTCTGTCTGACTCTGGAGAAGTCACTGGGAGTCCCTGGACAAGGGGACGTGAATTCTTCTAAAGGAGGCCTGAGCACTAAGGTCCCTGGAAGAGTCAGGCAGGCAGGTAGTGCTGGGCATGCAGGCCCTCACCCAGGTCCTTGGCCCCACCAGGGAGCAGCAGCAGCTGAGCAAGACAGAGGCCTGGTCTGGAATTCAGGGCTGGAGCCTGAGCTCTGTTCACTGTGTGGCCTCATGCAAGTCCCTTCTCGGCCGCATTTATCAAAGGACTGGACAGGTAATGTCCACTCTTCTCCAGCTCTCTATTCTCCTCCAAGGGGCGCCTTGGCCTCCTGCCTCAGCAGGGTTTCCTGGAAGCTGGACCGAGCTGGAACGGTGACGTGCTGGTGATGACCTCAGTGTGAACACACACAGCAAGTGAATTGGGAAGCTGCTCCTTAGGTGCACTGACTAGTTAACAATGGACATCGGGTCCACAGGCTTTCTGTGAACCCGGCGGCTTCCTGGGGTTCCAGGCACCATGACTTTACCGTTCCAGCTGGTTCCAGCTTCCAGGAAACCCTGGTGGCAGGAGACCAGCATCCCCTTGAGAGGAGACTGGAGAGCCGGAGAAGTGTGGACATTCCCCTTCCAGTCCTTTCCATTTGTGAGTGATAAAGGTGATCGAGAAGGGACTTGCCTGAGGCCACACGGTGAGCAGAATCAAGGCTGTGGCAATGTTAAATGTCTCTGCCCCAGGTCACTTCAGTTGTGGAACGGATATGGGGGCAGAGATACCCTCAGCTGAGTTAAAACTAGAAGAGACAGTGCGCAGCTTTGGCTGGACTGCAGATCTCAAAGAGCAGTGGAGGCTGCAGGGAAGAAAACTGATATACGTGCAAAATAATGTCACCAAGAATGCATTGTTTTCCTGAGAAAAGGTGACCAATAGGGAATAGGAGGTGGTGGGGACAAGTGGAGGCAGAGCCCACTGGACAGTGGTGAAGAACACTTGGTGATGTGGTGGAGGGCAGGGTGTGTTGATATGTATCTGGGGAATGGGGAACCTATACATAGGATATTATTTTAATGTGTAGACTAATGACTACAATAAAAAAAATTTTTTTTTAATCTTTCTCCTGGGTTGGTCTGCAGTGAGCACACTGGTATCATGACCCCTGCTGAGCCAGAAAGGAGCACGTGGAAAGGGAATAAAGGAACTGATCCACTTGGAGGTGAGGGAAGATTCGAACACCTTTCTGACACTTTCCCATATGGCTGGGAGCCACTTTCCCCACCCACGACTGTGTGACTGGGGAGGTGGGCGGGGCGCAGGGGCGCCCTCCCTGAACCCCCCACCCTCTGCCCCTCAGAAGGCCCAGCGGAGCCCTCACCACCCAGCCCTCCGCAACTCCCAGGAGTCAGACCCTCAGGTCTCAGCACTTACCAACACGGGGCCACCACTAAGAGAATCCTTTTGAAAAGACAAGGTTTCTGGGGACTTACCGGAGCCATCTTTCCTTCAAGGTCATGTTCGTGTGTTGCTGCCTGGATGTCCGACCTTTTATTGGCTTTAAGAGTTGCGTTTCCCCATGGCCCTGCCCCAGCACACGAATATTTTAAACGTTGGTTTCAAAGTTTGCATAGTAATGTCTCTGTCTTCAAGCAAGGCCGGCCGGGTACACACCTAGTGGACAAAAAGCCCTGGAAATCCGCAGGGAGAGGGGAAATCAGGGGTCAAGATATAGTTCAGGGCGTGTCCTGGTGGCGTCGTCATCAAGTCCACCTGGGCGTCGTCCACATTCATCCCAAAGATGTGGGATTTAAGCACCAAGATGAACAACTAAATAAAATGCTTCCCCTCTCTCCCTGCCGCCTGCTTTCATTCCTACCTGCACCTTTCCTTAAAAAAAAAAAAAAAGTCAATTCAGAAAAAGAGACCAAGGGCACAGTCAGAAAAATCACCCAATTTCAGTAGATGAAGGAGGAGGAGGTGAGAACAGCCAAGTCGGCTGAATGTAGGGGCCGGGCAGGATGGAGAAACAGAAACCAAAGTGGAAGCGCGTCTAGAAGGAGGAAAGAGCGCCAAAGAGACCTAGACTCGTGGTCCCAAACCAGGACTGACCACACCTGGGACATACACGTGTCTCTACCCAGCTTTCCACCTATGAAACTGGATCATTCATCCCAGGCCCTTTCCCAGCCCTGCTCAGCCAGAAGGAAGGGCAGGAGATCAGTCCCCTCTCCCTCTGGCCCGCAGCTGGGAAACACGCGTTGCAGATCAGGTGGAAACCCAAACTGCACTGGACACGTGCGGCCTGTTTTATGCAGAACAGTGCCCTGCCCGCAGCGAAGCCCCAGTCAACACTGCCCTTCTGACATCTGCCTGTGGGCTGTGAGGCCTGGGCAAAGTGACAAGAACCGAAGTAGAGATCTCAGGAGTTACGATCATTTGAGAGTTCATTCGTTGATTCAAACCCAGAAGCAGCCTGAAAGATTGTTCTGTAAGAACTGCCCCCTGTTTCAGGCTTGAGGTTTTTCTACATATTCTGGTTGGGGGTACATGCAAGAGAAAAAGATGATCAGTTCACTTGTTTCCAAGGAAAGGTGAAGCCAGGAGGGCAGGCGAGTAGGCAAGTAGGCATCATTCATCCTAACTGTTCCTTCCAGCTTCAGGTCTCAAACCCTGGTCCTTGGGAGGTATGTGGAAAACTACGTCCTATGGCCTTATCCACAGTCGGTTCATTTTAGTTTTACTTTTGAAACAAAGAACCATAAGCTCGCAGTCTGGCACCATCTCTACTGATGACCGTTTCCATGCTTCGGTGTTTCTGAGGGGCCCTTCTGCCCTGGGTCTCTGGAGTGCTAGTTCAATGTCTCTAGGCCTAAGGGATGTCGCCTTCAAGGAACTCAACAGGGAAGCTCAAAACAGTCCATTCTGCCATCTTCCTCCCTCCAGCTGGGAAACAAGGAGACCCATTTCTCCAGTTAACCTTTCTGTGTGTTTTTTTCACAGAACTATACCTGCTTTGTTCTGGCTTCCCCCAGTGGGTTCTTCTGGATCAAGAGAGGTGGCTTCACTCTGGACATGAAGGTTGAGTGAGAGGGGAGAGGACACTTAACATCCTCACTGAGGGGCAGCAGGTAAAGAAACAGAGGCCAGGAACTCGTCTTCCCTCCCGAGGGCTCTTAGCAAAAAAAAAGAAAAAGAGCTTTATTGTCAGGATAGGCAGCGCACACGGAGACTGGTCTCTCCGGGCCCACAGCTTCTCTGCAGATGAGCTGCTCTCAAAGCCCCTTCAAGCCTCCATGCTCCATTCTGCAGGGAGGTAGTGGAGTCGGCTCTGCTGATTCCCTGCTGTCCCACTGCCAGAGACTCTTAGGCAGAGCTCAGCTCACGTGAGGAGATGGACATTTTGGACCGTCGAGTCAGGCGATCTCAGTTCACTCAGTCGGTGCCGTCCACTAACTGTGACCTTACTGCCCTGGTTCTCTGAACACAGACTCAGTTCCAGAGATCTCAGGGACTGAGCTGCCTGTGCAGGGCAGACCCAGGAAGGGACGTCCCTGTCCCCATTCTGAGGCCTGTAGCTTTCACCTAATGCCATCTGTTTGGGATGTCAGGAGATCTGGCCCACAAGCCACATGGATGGAGAGTCATCAAAGCAGAGCTATGAGCAGGGATGCTGCCTCGTCCCTCTACCTTCCATGAAGCTGCTGAACCAGAAAGGGGGCCAGAATGCTTATTAAAAAGATTTTTTAAAGGAAAGGTACAGGCAGGAATGAAGGTGAAGAGAGGAAGAAAAAACTTTTTTCAAAAAAAAATTTATTTAGTTGTTCATCTTGATGATTCCCCCCGCCCCTAGCCACAGTAAGCGAACCCCGGGTCCTTAGGATGGATATGAACTACGCCTGGCTGGAGGCTGCAGATACAACAGCTACTCCACCAGGTCACCCCTTAACTACAGCTTAATGGGAAAAGGATTCGATTTTTTTAACTTGTTCTTGGTTCCATTTTGATAACATTTTTCTTAAAATATATCAATTTCATCACCTTTTTCTAATTTGTTGTTGTAAAAGTTACTCACCAATATTTGTTAGTGATCTCCCTAGCATCTGAAGTTATATCCCTTTTTTATTATGAAACATTGACTGATGCATTCTATTTCATATGCTTATTTTGCTTCATTTGTATTTGTTTACATATTTTTTACTTCCTTTTAGTTTTCCTTCCACCTTTTTCTATCTTTTTAACTTGAATGATCAACTTGTTAATTTGCAACTTTTTCTTTATTTTTCCATTCTTTTATTGAAGTTGCATTGGCTCCTAAGATATAGGTTTGCAACATTATAAATCAACATCAGTACACACTACATACTACATTATGCTTGCCACCAAAAATCCGTTTTCTACTCTTCACCATACAGCTGATCCATTTTACCAGGCTTGCCCATCCCTTTTCCCCCTTCCCTTCTGGTAATCACAATTTTGTCCTTATAGATTAAGAGCTTGTTTTTGCTTTGCTTTGTTTGTTCTTTTTTTTTCCTTTATCATTCACATATGAGTGAGTCAAGCAGTGCTTATTTTCCTCCACCTGACTTATTTCACTTAGCATAATACCCTCTAGTTCCATCCATGTTGTTGCAAATGGCAGTGTTTCATCTTTTTTATAGCTGTGTAGTATTCCATTGTGTAGACATACCACTGTTTTTTCCAATCATCTGCTGATGAAAACTTGACTCCCAAATCTCGGCTATTGTAAATAAGGCTTCGATGAACAGAGAGAGAGATATATCTTCTCAAGCTAGTGTTTTCTTGTTTTTCAGGTAAATACTCAGAAATGAAATAACTGGAGCATATGACTTTTTTATTAATTTTTTGAGGGATCCACATACTGTTTTCCCTATTGGCTACACCAATTTGCATTCCCAACAACAGTGTAAGGTTCCTTTTCTCCACATCCTCGCCAACACTGCCTGTTCTTTGTCTTTTTTATAACAGGTGATAGGACATTGGTATTTTGAATTTCATTTCCCCAATAATAAATAGCAATTAATTTCTTTTTATTCCCTTTAGCCATCTATACATCTTCTTTGGAGAAGCGTCTATTCAATCCTCTGCCTATTTTTAGTAGAATTGTTTTGTTGTTGTAAGTTTTATGAGGTCTTTCTATATTTTGGACATTAACCCTTTGTCAGATGTTTGATATGCAAATATCTTACCTCATTCAGTAGGATGAGTTT
This sequence comes from Solenodon paradoxus, assembly GCA_004363575.1. NCBI lineage: Eukaryota > Metazoa > Chordata > Mammalia > Eulipotyphla > Solenodontidae > Solenodon > Solenodon paradoxus. The sequence continues at coordinate 59,015 of RJWH01002624.1, forward strand.
TCATTTTGATGATGGTTTCACTGTGCAGAAGCTTTTTAGTTTGATATAATCCCATTTGTTTATTTTTTGGTTTTGTTTCCCTGCCACTGGAGTCTAGCCCCTGAATATATCTCTAAGGTCAATGTCAAGGAGCTTCTTGTCTATGCTTTCTTTTATGTATTTTATGATTTCAAGTCTTACATTCAAGTGTTAAACCATTTTTAATTAACCCTTTGGTGTGATATTGGATAGTGATATAGTTTAAGATTTTTTTTAAGGAAAGGTACAGGCAGGAATGAAGTTCAGTAGGCAGGCAGACAACCAGGAAGAGAGAGGAGGAAGAAGCACTTTATTCATTTTATTGAATTACTTATCTTGGTTGTTCCCCACAGCCCTGGGTCCTTGAACCTGAATCCCTGGGATGTGTGTGGCCTGCACCAAATGAATTTGGCTGATCAAACCAGGATGCAACAATGTGGGTCCAAGGACTTGTGTGTCTGTTTTTATTCTAATGATATGCCATTTGATTGCTATTATTTTGTAGTTCAGTTTGAAGTCAGGAAGCATGATACCTCCAGGTTTGTTCTTTTTTTTCTCAAAATTATTTTGGCTATTTGAGGTCTTTTGTAGTTGCAAATACAGTTTATGATTTTTTGCTCCATTTCTGTGAATAATGTTGTTGGGATTTTGATAAGAATTGCATCCAATCCATATATTTCTTTAGGCAATATGATCATTTTAATGATGTTAATTCTTCCAATTTGTGAACACAGACGAGCTTTCCATTTCTTTGTGTCTTCTATTTCTTTCAATAATGTCTAATAGTTTTCAGTGTACAGGTCACCAACTTCCTTCATTAAATTTATTCCTAAATATATTATTCTTTTTGATGTAGTTATAAATGGGATTATTTTCCTGCTGTCTTTCTTTACTTCATTATTTGCATATAGAAGTGAAGCCAATTTTTGAATATTGTGTTTGTAGACTGCTTATTTACTGTATTTATTATTTCTAATAGTTTTATACTGAAATCTTTGGAATTATATCTACATATGTATTACCATTCTATCTGCAAATAACAATAGCTTTACTTCTTATTTTCCAAATTCGGATATCTTTTTTTCTTATACGATTGTTCTGAGTAAGATTCCCAATATATGATGAATTGTGGAGGCAGAAAATAGAGCAAGAACGAAGTTGGAGCTGGTAGAACATCAAGGACAGCAGGTCCAGAGCATCAGGCAAAGGCCGCCGTGGGAAAGCACTGGGATAGTGTGTCTCTGTTTACTCCCCAAAATAAGTTAGATACAGTTATGTAGTTAGAGAGCAAAGGGCCGCATAAGCAAATCCAATATAACTATAAAATTGCTTGCATAAGCTGCTTGAAGCAATGCAGTGTATGAACCAAATAAATAGGTGGAGGGAAGGAAATTCTGGACTCTCCATCTGAGAGACTGTTGGCCCCCTGACGCCAGCTTTCTATCATCTCACTCTCTCTTGAGTTTCTCAGTCTCTTGCGGTGCCCCCTTCCTCTGCCCTGCTCCCGGGAGTAATCCTGGCATAGAATAATAGTGATCTAAATAGATATCCTTGCCTTGTTCCTAATCTTAGTGGAAAAGCTTTCAGTTTTTCCTCATTGAGTATCATGTTGCAGGTATGTTTGTCATATATGAGATTTGTTATGCTGAGGTGAATTTCTTCTTACTCATTTTAGTGAGGTTTTATTATAAATATATGTCGAATTTTGTCAAATTCTTTTGCTGCATCTATTGAGATTATTTTCTGATTTTTCCCTTTATTTTGTTCATGTGGTGAATCACATTAATTTATTTGTGTGTGTTGGACCGTCCTTGCATCCCTGGAATATGTCCCATTTGATCATAATATATGACTCTTTCAATGTACTGTTGAATTCAATTTGTTAGCATTTTGCTGAAGAATTTTACATCTGTATTTATTGGAGATATTTATCTATAGTTTTCTTTTTGTGTGATGTCTTATCTAGTTTTGGAATCAGGATAATATTAGTTCACAAGATGTTTGGAAGTTTTCCCTCCTTTTTGACTGTTTGGAAATGTTTGAGAAGGACAGCTATTAATTCTTCTTTAAAATTTTCATAGAATTTGAGGGATTGCCAGAAGATGGCAACCTGGTAGGGTCAAAATTCAGATGCTCCCCACAGAGCAAATAGGAATTCATGTATTCTCCAGAAACAAGCACTGAGCAAAAGCAGGAGCAGAGACTATAGAAATGTAACAGCAATCCCAGTGACAAAGGGTAGGTGAAAACGTCCCACCAAGAAGAACCAGGACATGGAGGCGGGGGAAACAGTCTTGGCGCAGGGCAGAAAGAGAACCAATGCCCTAGGATCTCAGAGCACACATGGTAAAATCACACTGGGTGCCACCATAACTGGAAGGTAGTGAAGGTAATTCCCCAACCCCAACCTCTCCCACCATCATATTGCATCCGGAAGTCCAGATCTTACACTGGATAGCCTGCCCATCAGATATCCCACCCACCAGATATCCCACCCACTGAACATTCTTTCCCCAAAATTGAAGGGAGAAGGCAATCTCCCAGAAGGGAAGAACCCTTAGCACTACCCACTAAGGCCACACTGTGGGTGGAGCCAAAACTGCAGCCTGACTGCCAGTTGTGGGCCCATAGCAAGGTGATCACCCTACACAATACCATGACTGAAGGGAAGCTGAATACACAGAAATATAAACAGAATGCCAAACAGAGCAAAGAAACAGAGAAATATACATGAAATAATGGATGCGATCAAAAACCCACGGGGAAATCTGAATATAGCATATGTATGCAAACTACTTGAGGAAGGATTTAGTGTAATAGTTATAAACATACTCATGGAAATAAAAAAAAACAATAGAGGAATTAAAAAAGAATATCAAAAAAGAGAAAGAAGAAATGAAGAATACAATAGCTGAGTACAACAGAGGTACTCAAGAATAGCATGGATAAAGCCTCCAAAAAAATCAGTGGACTAGATGATAAGGCAAAGGAATGCTTCAAGTGAATCAGCAAAGGGATAAAAGAATGCAAAGAAATGAAGACCACATTAGAGGTATATGGGATAACATCAAAAGGAGTAACATTCGAATCATAGGGGTCCAGAAGGAAAAGAGAGAGAAAAGGGGGCAGAAATTGTAGTTGAAGAAATAATAGCTGAGAACTTCCTTACCTGAAGAATGAAGCAAGCCTCCAGACCCAGGAAGCTCAAAGAGTTCCAGACAAAAGAAACCCAGACAGACCTACACCAAGACATATTATCATCAAAATGTCAAAAATACAAGATAAAGAATCTTAAAAGCAGTCAGAAAAAAATGTCATATACAAAGAAGTCCCCATATGATTGTCAGGGGATTTCTCAACTGAAACTCTACAGGCCAGAAGGGAATTACATGATATATTCAAAGTGCTGAGGGAAAAGGATTTTCAACCCAGGATACTATAATCTGTGAGATTATCATTTAGAACTGAAGAAATGATTAAACATTTTGAAGAAGAGCAAAAGTCAAACAAATTCATCACTACAGACTGATTCTCCAAAAAATATTAAAGGATGCTCTATAAAGTATCAAGAAATCCCACTTAAAAAAAGTGAGACAGAAAATATAACAAGTGGTGAGAAGGGAATGAAAATGTGAATGGTTAGAATGATTGTAAGATTGGAAGATAATCTGCTTTCAAATAAAAAAACAGATTTTTAATGCTAACTTCAGGGTAACCTCAAAATACATCTTCAGGGGAAAAGCAAAAAAGAAAATTAAAAGGAAAACCAATCCAATCAAAACATAACTACACCCAACTAAACTAAGAGGAGAAAGAGAAGAACAAAGGCATTGTCTGGAACAACAAACAGGAGACAAATTATAAAATGACACTAAGTTGTTGTATATCAATAATCACCCTAAAAGTTAATGGACTGAACTCACCAGTCAAATGACTCAGAGTGGCTGAATGGATTAAAAACAATAACCCAACCTTCTGCTGCATTCAGAAAGTCACCTTCTTTCAAAAAATAAATGAAGACTCAAAGTCAATGGTACAATCCTACAGTCTAATGGCAACACGAAAAAGCAGGAACAGCTGTACTCATATCAGATAAATTAGACTTCCACCTGAAAAGCATTACAAAAGACAGAGGTAGACATTATATAATGATTAAATGGTCAATCCGCAAGAAGACATAATGCTTATTAACATATATGCACCAAATGAAAGAGCATCAAAATATAATTAAGCAAGTATTATTAGAACTTACGAGAGGCATTGACAGCAACACAATAATAGTGGGGAACTTCAACATCCCACTTACAACAATGGACAGATCACCCAGGCAGAAAATTAACAGGGAAACGGCTGCTTGAAATTTGGAGCAGTTAGGCCTAATAGACATATACCAAACACTTCATCCAATGACTACAGATTTTACTTTCTTCTCAATTGCACATGGAACATTCTCAAGGATAGATCATATGTTGGAACACAAAACATGTATCAACAAATTTACAGAGTGAAGTCAAACCAAGCATCTTCTCTGACCACAATGACCTTAAACGAGAAATCAACCACAAAAAGAAAGCTGGAAGACCCCAAATAAATTGGAGACTAAAGAATGTTTCTGAATGACAGTTGGGTAAAAGGTAAAATCAAAGAGGAACTTAAAAAATACTTAGAGAAAAGTGAGAATGAAGACACAAGCTACCAGAATCTATGGGATGCAGCAAAAGCAGTACTAAGAGGTAAGTTCATTGTAATCCAGGAGAAAGAAAGAAGCAAGAAAAAGAAAAATTGCAAGTAAACAACCTAACCCTACATTTAAAATGACTAGAGGAAGAAGAACAATTCAAGCCAAAAATCAGCAGAAGCAAAGAAATCAAAATTTGAGCAAAAATACATGAAATAGAAAGCAATTCAGAAGATCATTGAAACCAAAAGTTTGTTCTTTGAAAAAATAAGCATATTTAACAAACCATTGACTAGACTGAAAAATAAAAGCAAAAAATCTCCTATAACTAGAATCAGAAATTAAAGGGGAGAAGTAGCAACAGATACCACAGAAACACAAAACATCATTAGGGACAACTAATGATTAGGGACAACATAATAAAGCCTATATATAACAAACCCACAGCCAACACCATAGTCAATGGCAAAAAATTGAAAGCATTTCCTCTAAGGTCAGGCACAAGACAAGGCTGTCCACTCTCATCATTGGTATTTAGCATTGTACTGGAGGTCTTAACCAGAGCAAGAAAAGGGAATAAAAGGAACCCAAGTTGAAAAGGAGGAAATAAAACTATCATTATTTGAAGATGACATGACTATATATATTGAAAACCTTAAAAAGTCTGTCAAAAAACTACTAGAACACCAGTTATGAGTGTTTACCCTAAAGTTACAAAAAACTGATTTGCAGAGACCTATGCACCCCCATGTTTATTGCAGCCCTATTCATAAGAGTTAACCCTCCTTCTGGCTCCCATGTCTGAAACTGGGCTATCTGTTGGGGCCTGTACTGATCTCACGGTGGTGAGAAGGCAGATGGAAAGTCATAGTCAAGAGTGCTTTTTCTCTGTGGTCCTCCTTGCTGGAGTCCTGCCCCTCGGAAACATCTTAGCCCTCCCCTTCAGGATTCACCTGGGCTAAGGGTGAGACCGCTAATCCTTTCTCCTCTCCCCGCCCCAGGGCCTTTGGTCAGGTGACAGCCCTGCCTTTCCCTCAGTCTGCTGCCTCCACACATACCTATCTTCTCAGCTCTGCCAGAGAGGTGCTGGCTCTCTCCCTTGTCCTGGGAAAATGAGCAGATGAACACTCGTTTATTGTTGACCCGTTTCTTATGAATTTAAGGGCAGAAATAGAGGAAATGCTTGATGCATGCTGATGTCGCTCGCCTTTTCTTCTTAATGTAAGGATTTATGCTACAAATCTCTAAGTGTCCCTTTCACTTCATGGCCCAAATATTGTATCTATTTTTTTGTTATTAGTCAGTTCTAAATTCTAGTTTGGAAAGTATCTAATTTCCATTGTGCTTTCAGCATTGATTCATAATTTATCTAGCAATGTTTTCTAAAATTCTAAACATATAGGATTTGTCTCACTATCGCTTTGCTACTGATTTCTAAGTTAACTGCATTATGGCTGTAGAGGATGATAATGATATTTGCTGACGATGCTTTAAGTCCTGGGATGATTCCATTTTCATAAATGTTTATGAGTAGTCAAAAATAATCTGTATTCCTCAATTTACTGTACACATCTGTTAAATCACCTTGTTTGTAAGTCTTCAGGTTTTCTTTTGTCTACTGAGTTTTTGCATCTCCTGATTCACCATTCTCTGAGAACGGTATATTTAGGTTACCTGCTATGATGGTGAGCTTGTCAATTTCTCCTTGCAAATAGCCAAATTTTTTATGAACTACTTGAGACTTTTACTTGATGCAAACAAATCTAGAATTATTATATCTTCCTGAGTTAGAACCTTAGTCAGAACTAGTTTGAGTGATTTCCAGCACCTGTAATCGGTGGTCTAATTCTCCACACAACCACTGGGTGTTCAACATTCAGTTCTGACGCTACCAGGAGTTGGAACAGACCCCACAGCTTAAGGGCTCAGTCCCACAAAACTGTCCCTCCTCACTTCAGATGCCAATTGGGCTATAAATCAGGGGTTCCCACAGCTCCTCCTAAAGTTCAGTAATTTGCTGGAACAGCTCCAGGAACTCAGAAAGCACTTTATTTATGTTTACCTGTTTATTATCATGAACACAACTCAGGAACAACCAAATGGAAACGATGCATAAGGCAACAAGGTACAGGGGAGGGGCTCCTTGAGCCTCCATGTCCTCTCCAGCTTTGTCCCTCTCCCAGATCACGACGTGTTCACCAGTCTGGAAGCTCATCAAGTCTCCTTGTTGAGAGTTTTTAATGAGTGGAATCTCTAGGCCCCTCCCATTCCCAGAGATCAGTGAATGAACCCACCTCTGGACCTCTAATCACCTGGTCTTCCTGGTGACCAGCCCCATGTAAGCAATCTAAGGTCCCCACCCTAAGTCTCCACATTAGCACAAGTCTTGTGATCAAAAATGACTCATTATGAACAATAAAAGACACTCCTATCACTCAGGAAATTATTTGAGGAGCTTTGTGCTAGGAACAGAGGACAAAGACCAAATATATTTATTATATCACATTTTTTAAATCCCATTTTTGTATAGAAAGTATATACTAGCATCTTTTTTGTCCTTTGGACTTTTATAGATTATTATCTAACTGAAATGAATTTAAGCAAGGGGCGGGGGAGGAGGGGAGGCGTGGATGAAGGGGAGGGGACGCAGCAGGTGGGGGGGAACAAATAAAAAGAGAGCAAGAGATAGAAGACCCACCCTTTGAGCTTGGCCAGGGTTTGGTGGAGTGTGACCAACGTTTGCCAGGGACCCGATGGGAGGGGGCTGGCACAGAGCCATTTCTAAGTCAAGTCCAGGAGTCCAAGACAGATGGTTCCCAGGCAAACAGCCTGCAAAGGGAGGGACAGAAGACCCAACAAAGTGCTTCTGAGGCCCCTTCAGGGAAATGGTCATTTTGAACATCTGCTGAGCCCAGAAAGCAATCACAGCAGACCTCAAGGGACCGGCCACAAAACCTTACGCCTTCCCCAAGCCCCTCAGAGAGGGTTTGGCAGCAGGGACATCAATCAGGGGGCCAGGCACTAGCCCTCCGGGAAACGTCCCAGCAAAGCTTGTACCACGTGACCCCAGCTCCACGGGCAGACGGGACGGCCTAGTCGAGTCCCATGACCCCATGGCAGCTGGTCGGCAGGCCGGGTTAGGACGTGGCGGCTCAGCCACGTTCTCTGGAACTTGAATTGGGAGCCTGGAGCCCACGCCCGGGCAGAGATGCAGCTGAGCGTGTTAGAAGAGAGGCTGCGGGAGGGATGAGGGATCACAGACTTGGGGGGCCTGGTGGCAAGTCCACGTGGTGAGGAGACCAGAACCCTGGGCTACAAGGGAGGGGGGCTACAAGATTAGAGATGAGGAAGATTTCAACAAAACTGGTAGAGGATAAACCGAGTTTCCTTAGAGCGGAAGTCTGCTTCGGTTTGGCGCAAACTCCAGCAAATCTTAGACTCCAGCTGCTGAGTCTTACAGGCCTTCCCAGCTCTAGCTCTAGGTCAAGGGTCCTGGGTGGCTGATGTCTCCTGCTCTCGCACATCTGTCTCCCAGGCTGGGAGTGTAGCCTCAGAGCCAGAAACGCCCATTGCTGGAGAAACCCGGAGTTGGACTGTCCACTGCAGGGCCAAGAACGCAGCCTGCAAAGACGAAGTGAGAAACACCCCCCCACCCCACCCACCCCACCTCCGCAGGTGCAACCAGGAAAGTGACCAGGCCTTACTAAGAATGGCACCCAGCTGTACCCTCAACAGACTTCACACCAGGCAGGTCTGGAAGCGTTTCCCCAGAGAAAATTGTCCCTAATTGGGCCTCATTTTATTTTGTGAAAATATGCCTTATTGTTAAAGAGAATGGAATTCCCAAAGCAAACCTCATTACCCTCTAGCAAATCAAGTTGAAGTCACTGTAACAGGACAGTCCCTTCAACTTATTGCTTTTGTTTCTTGTTTCGTGACAACATGACTCCAATGAGGCCCAAGGCAGCCAAGCCCAGTCCAGCAACTCCGACTGTGGTGATGGCATCTCTGACCTGCAAGAGAGAGGAGGACGGTGAGGCTCCATGTGGGGATCTGAGTGCAGGCTGTGCAGGCAACCCGAACTCGACAGGAACGTGACAGAAGCACTCTGCAGGGAGCCTTACCTCCCCTTGGCCTCCTGGAGAAACTCCAGAGTCAACAAGTGTTAGCAGGGAGGTGAGTGGGAGGAGGGAGGTGACTGGATGGGGCCAGCTGGCCAGGAACGCCGGTGGGCTCAGATGGGAACTGGATTCCCCCTGTATTTAAAGCCCACACAGCCCCAGAAGTGAGTGCAAAAAGGACTGGGTGAAGCCGGGATGGCTGTGATCTGCGCTGGCCAGCTGGCAGAGGGGAGCCCTGGGAGCGAATGTGAAGTGGACGGGGAATTGCTCCTGGAAACTGACTAAATGAAGACCTTGATGAAAGCAAGGATTTCATTTGTCTTTTTTGTTTTGCTTTTTTTTTTTTAAGGAAAGGAAGAGGCAGGAATGAAAGCAAGCAGAGGCAGGCAGGCAAGAAGACAGAGGAGGAAGAAACATTTTATTTTATTTAGTTGTTCATCTTGGTTGTTCCCCTACCCCGGGCCCCAGGATGCAAACTTGGGGCCCTGGGGTGCATGTGGCCTGCCAGCCGAAGGTGGCTGCCCAAAGTGCTACTCTACCAGGGCACGTGGAAGCTCATTTGTCCTGTTCATTTTGTATCCCCAGCAGCCGGTCCTGCCAGGCACGGAGGCACTCTTTACAATGTTCTTAGATGATCAGCTATGAATAGCAGTAATGGTATATTTAAGTTAATTAGACTCTCTGGCTTGTCTTGTTTGTCCTAAGGGAAAAAAGGGCTGCAAAAGTAAGAGTAAGTTTCAGGGTAAAGACTGAACCTATAGCCGTGTACCCTTGTAGCAGGTGGCTAAGACAGCTGAGACACAGGCCACATGGACCAGGAGCTGCGACCCGGGACCAGGGGACAAGCGGGGGTGGCGGGGGGGGGAGGGTGGCGTGGAGAGGGGGCAGCGGGGAGGAATTGATCATGTGGCAAATTTCACTTCTTCCTGAAACCCAAATGAAAGTAAAGCATTTGTTTTAGGCATAATTCCAGCAGGACCCAGAGAACACTACACTGTAAGACAGCAGCAGGAAAAGCTGAGGACCCACATGATATATAACAGAATCCCCGGGAGATATCACTAGTGGCAGCGCCAGCTACCTGTGAAGTAGGAAAGAAGGGGAGAGAGCTGTAGTTAAGTGCCTGGACTTCCCCCTCTAACCATAACAGAAATCTGAAAGTTTATTCTCTGGAGAAGGAGAAACAAGGCGTAGGAGTCTGAAGTCTCGAAGCCGATGTGAGGCTGGGGGTGTTACACTGCAAAGGACTGAGACACTGGAAATCTGCTAAATGTGAGATGCTTGGTCATCCTGCCCCCTCTCCTCCCAGAACTTGGCCCTGCACACCCGAGTTAGGACAACTTTTGCGAGAAATGCCCAGCCCAACTAGAAATAAGAGATTATCAGTACTGAGGATTCCCAAGCAACCAACCTACTCAGATGATACAGAAACAAAACTCAAAGTCAGTAAAGCCACAGGAATGAAAGCTAACAGAGGCTCCTCGATTCATAGCAAGCCCCTCGCCCTGCGTCATGAGCCTGTAACCAGGGTCCAAGCATCCAAGAAAGACCTCTAAAATAGAAGCTGGAACAAATCTGGAGAAACAAACCACATCTAGAAAAGAAAATGTCTTTTCTAAAATGATCATTCGAGAATGAGAACATTTTGCATCCCACAGATAATAACATTTTTCTTGTGTCTGTTTACTGGGATGCTCTCTTATTTGTCTTCTTGAAACTGCCCGCCATCTTTGTCTCAACTATGGGATGGTGTCATCATCATCTTCTTGGGAAAACCAGGCTTTGTAGACATGGCGCTGATCGCTGAAGTTGACGGGCGCGCTAGAGTTTTGTGTCAGATTCCCGAGCTCACTACACATGCCTCCATTTCTTTGTCTCTTGGTCTTCTTTCTGGACAAGTATTTCACTTGAACGTTTAGTTTTTCCACGTGATGCACGTCACTGGAAAAGATAACCAGCACGCAAGCTTATAACAAAACTAGGATTTCCTGTCCACCCTGCCCACACCTCTGCTCCCAGAGCCTGTTCCAAATGGCAGCAGCTCGTCTCTCTCTCGGTCATTTAGGTTGTGATTCACCTATTTATGGATGTCTAAACCATTTGTTTTTCTCCCCAGGTCCAGCAGTTAAAATATCTTAACCTCGTGTCCTGAGATTTCACAGTGATAGGTCTTGATGTAGGCTTCTTTTTCTCCATGAAGATGGCCTTTGGAACACACTTTCAATGTGAAAAGGCACATCCTTTGATGTTAGCATATTTTCATGAGTCACTTCATGCAAGACTCCCCTTTTCTTCCTCCACCTCAGCATTCACGTACGCCTCACGCCCATTCCACTTGTCATAGATACTCAAGGACCTGACGGTGTGTCGCTGACCTTGAAACATGGAAGCCATGGACCTGGGCCCCAACGACCTGGAGAGTTCAGATTCCGTGCAGAGAGGGCCTCTGACAGTGAGCGTGGAGGATGTACTTTGGAGTCATTCCCAGTACAAGCCATCCAGCTGGAAGGCCAGAGTACCCAGGTCCCTTCTCCAGCTTCCTTCCCAGTCTCCGAGTCACAGCGTCCTCACAGCCACCATTCCAGCCCTTCGTGTCTTATCAAGTACAGCAGCAACGCTGCAGGTAACAAGACTGGATGGAAACCATCCTGCTCAGCAAACAAGCCCCCTCCAGTTTCGAGCACCTTTAAGCACCTTCGTCTATACAACCAAACTAGTGGTGGCAGGAAGGGGAGGAGGAGGTGGGTGGGCAGACTGGGTGGAGGGAATCAGTTGTCTGGTGAAGGGGGAACTGAAGGGTTGCTGAGTTTATTGTAATACATATAGATGCTGATTTGCAACGATGCCCACCTGAAACCTCTAGACTGTTATGATGCAATGTTCCTTCAATAAAATTATTTCTTTAAATCAAAGCATGTACCCTTGTGCTTAGGCAGCTGAGGTGGCTGGGATATGGATCGTGTACAGTCCAAGGGCCCAGGTTGGTGACCCAGGGCCTGGTGGGGAGGGCAGAGGGGGAGGACAAAAACTAAACAAACAAATAGAATTGTTTCCTCTGCCTCTCCCTTCCTTCTTTCCAAGAAATGCATAAATAAATGGAATCACACCCTAAAACCCAACCAGGCATTTTCAGCAGAAATGTGAGCAGCAAAGGAAAAGACACTTTATCATTTTATGTCAAGAAATTCCAGTGAAAAAAGTGTACCAGGAAACCCAGGAATAACAGGATGAAAATGTGGGCCTGGTCCCCAAAGCCTGCACCGTCACGTGGCATGGCCTGCTGCCCTTGTCACGCTGAGCAGACCTTGTCCGGATGGGATTTGCCATGACTGCCAAAATGCCCCCGTGGCCAGGCAGGGAATTTGCAGGGCTGCAAGGGTCCACATGTATTTTTTGACATTGTCCAGACTTACCCAGGCTATGAATCCATCAATAAATATGAAACTGGGCATAGCTGTGCGAAACGACAAGAAATATACCAGCAGCGTCACTAGGTGACTGGGACTCATGGTCTTAGCAGCTGGAAGACATGACGAAAAAGTTTGGATGAAGCTACTGACTGAGGTTCCACTGTGGCTCAGTCTTTTCTTTTTTTTAATGTAATTTCTTCATTGTAGTAATTATTCTATGCATGAAAATAATTTCCTATGTAAAGGTTCCCCATCTCTTAGATCCACGTCAGCATACCCTGCCCTCCACCACATCACCGGGTGTCCTTCCCCAGTGTCCAGTGGGCTCCACCACTTGTCCCCGGCTGCCCTGTTCCCTGTGGGTCACCTCAGTTCTGTCACAGATGTTTCAGGGTTGGTTTTGTTTCATCTGATCCTCTGTTTTGTCTATTCATATTCCACCTATGAGTGAGGTCATCTGGTATCTGTCTTTCTTCTTTTGACTTGTTTCACTGAGCATCATCCCCTCTAGATCCATCCTGTCGATTCACATGACAGGATCTCGTCTCTTCTCAGGGCTGTGCAGTATCCATTGTGTGCATGTATGTGGTTCAGTCTTCGCACCTTTTCCGAGGGGTCATCGTGAACGCACTAACCTGCTCAAACCACCTGTGTCCAGGGTTTTCTCTGCTGAGCTTCGTGTCTGGGTGGGAAAAGTGATTGCAGATAACGGAGGGGGAACAATGGGCCCCTAGTTCTCTAGGGAACTGCACACGGTGTTAGAACAAATGCTGAGGCAACTGGTTCATACAAAAGAGACTTTGTCAAGAACCAACAACAACCTCATCATTTGTGGTCCCTGCTCTATGGAACCAAAGAGCTTCATCAAACACAGGGAGGTGGTATCCAGTCAGCCCTGAGAATGCAAGCTCCCTGGGGAAGACGAGGTGCCCAGAAAAATGCCACTGATGGTTTTCTTGTTGCAAGATTGGGGAGCAGCCCCGCCCCGTGTTTGATGACAGGGCTGATGGTGACAATAGGCGACCTGGGTGTGTGCATCACAGGTCTTGATTCAGAATATTACGAAAAAGGAAAGTCGTCCCATGTTAGAAATGCCTAAAAACTGACAGATTGGGACCAGAACATGCACTGAAAGAAGAAATTTTTTTTGTATCAACAGACAGCTAAGAACTTTTCCAAAGTGTTTTCTCTCTCTCTCTGTCTCTGTCTCTCTCTGTCTCTCTCTGTCTCTCTCTGTGTCTCTCTCTGTCTCTTTCTCTCTCTCTCTCTCTCTCTCTCTCACACACACACACACACACACGCACACACACACACACACACAAAGAAAGAGGAGGAAGTGAAGGAGACTAGGAAGGACGCTATTTGTCTAGGAGAAAAGGAGATTTAAAAGAGTCGGGGAGAGAGCCAAAATCAAGCTGAGTAAATGAACAAAACTGCTCCCCAGGGGCCCCGTGGACTGGTGACAGCCAGCCAGGCTGACAGCAGTGCTTTTTGTAAGCATGATCAGACCTGCTTCAGACCCCACCTCTCTACTTACCAGCACAGGTGCAGAGAGCTCCCGGGAAAGCCAGTCCCGGGTCTGGAGACGCAACACAGATTTGTTGGGTGTTGGAGTAAATGAATGGCCATTGATGAGCTACTTCAAACACTGTGAGCCTCAGTCTGCCCCTCTATAAAGTGGAGTCATGCGCTTGGTAGTGGTGGTGGCCATCATGGCTGTGACACATGCCCCGTGCCATCACCCCCTCTTGAGCCCTCCTGCTGGTCTCCCCACCCTTGTCCCCACCCCAACGTGACATCCTCAAGGGAAGAGGTTCTGTCTTGTTTTTGCCTCTGTCTCCACCCACAGTGACATAGCTGCTGTCGGCCGAGGGCACTCTGGTCCCCAGGGACACACGTGGCCGGGGGCGCACCTGGTCGCTGCGGGAGACGCCATAGCGCAGGTCATTCACGAAGTGCTCGCAGTTCTCGCTGGTCAGCTTGTACAGCAGCTCCTGGCCCACCATCTCCTCCGCGCGCTGGAGGATCTTGCCGATAGGCAGCGGTGGATACTTGTCGTCATGTTTGTTGTTGACCTGGTACTTGTCACTCCCGGCCACATCATACAGCAGCTCCTTCTTCACGATGGCCTTGTCAGCCAGGGCAGACATGACGCTGGCCGCCCCGGTCCCTGCGATTTCACCTGGGGGTTCACAGAGAGGAGAGTGAGCGGCTCCATGCAGACCCCCGGCCGGGCACCCCCAGGCACCACTGCGGGAGAAGGGCCAGACGCGTGGCTGGGGGCCTTGGGGAAGCCCCTTCGATCTCTGGGCCTGCTCTCCTTGTCTGAAATGAGGATGATGCGGCTCCCACAGCTGGTGGTGGGTTTGTTTGGGCTCCTCCTGACGAATTACAGGTGGTCCCAGACACGCCCGTCCCTTTGGGGGAAGACAGCGTAGACCTTCTCTGAGCCCATCAAGGCTACTCTTCCAAAGCAGGGACAGACATGCTGGGACAGTCGTGCAGGGACAAGCGTTCAGGGACAGGCGCGCGGGGACAGTCGTGCCTGGGACTGTTGTGCAAGGACAGTCGTGCCTGGGACAGTCGTGCAGAGACAGGTGTGCGGGTACAGTCATGCGGGGACAGACATGCTGGGACAGTTGTGCAGGGACAGGTGTTCAGGGACAGGCATGCCCGGGACAGTCATGCAGGGATGGTCATGCAGGGACAGTCGTGCCTGGGACAGTCATGCAGGGACAGTCGTGCCTGGGACAGTTGTGTGGGGACAGTCGTGCGGGGACAGGTGTGCGGGGACAATCGTGCGGAGACAGTCGTGCAGGGACAGTCGTGCGGGGACAGGCGTGCGGGGACAGTCGTGCGGGGACAGGCGTGCAGGGACAGTTGTGCGGGGACAGTCGTGCAGGGACAGTCGTGCAGGGACAGGTGTGCAGGGACAGGCATGCCCGGGACAATCATTCAGGGATGGTCATGCAGGGACAGTCGTGCCCGGGACAGTTGTGCGGGGACAGTCATGCCAGGACAGGGAGCCAAGGGGAGTTGAGGCTGATGGATGGTGTCAGATGATGAGACTTGGTGGGCGCTCATGCTGTCGTGTACTGATGAAAAGTGAGCCTGCACATCTAAATTTACATGACTCTGAAAATCAAATAAATAGTTAACAATGAATATTGCCACTTAAGGTGGCTTCACCAGTGCCTGGTGCAGCCTGAGCGCCCAGCCAGCTCAGCTGCTGTTATCGTTGGGTTCCCTGAGCTTCCTTCCCACTCTGCCACCGCTTTCTCAATGGCCCATCCCCCCGGGCTCATGTGTCTCAGAAGATTCTTGTGAAGCTCAAAGAAGGAGATGCAGGTAGAAGCGTCTTTTCCCTTTAAGGAGCATCGCCCAGCCAGTGGTCTGTGGCATCGTCCACCCAGATCCCTGTCAACCCTTCCCCTGCCTCCTATCCACCCGTGACCTCCAACTGGCACTGCATCAGCTATTGCTGAGGTGCGACTAGTGCCAGCGATTGTCCAGGGGGCTGGAAACAGAACTAGACAGTGTGCCTGCCCTCAGCTAGTTCACACTCCAGCAAAAGGACACAGACAAAATAAGACCTCTCCAGCTTCCGAACATGCTACAAAGAATATTAAGTGAAGTGAAACGAGAAGGGGCCAGGGAGGCTGGTCTAGCTCAGCTGGGCATTTGAATGATGAAGAGGAGGCAGCTGTGCCGTGATCCAGGGAAAAGCAATCGAAAGCTCAAGGAACAGAAAGGGCAAAGACCTTGGGAAAGAATGTGGCAGGTTCCAGAGGTGGCTGCAAGGAAGCCAGTGAGGCTGCAGGTCAGAGTCAGGAGGGCAGAAGAGGGAGCGGAGGGTCAGAGAGGCAGGCAGGTGCCAGACCACCCATAGCTCCGCAGGCCGGCGGACAGGTTTTGGATTTTATTCTCCCTGTGATGGAAAGACCCATCGGGAATTTTAAGGAGGGGATATGATTCAGTACACACTTTAGAACGATCACACAGGTGTCCCAGTGAGGGAGGGACTGGCCATAGCGGCAAGAGGCAGAGAGGCCAGTGGAAGCTGCAGGAGCGTGGAGGGATGGGGGGTGCGGGTGCCTGATGGAAGAAGTTTACATCAAGCACCGCAGGGGACAAGTGGTCAGCTCTGGAGTCTGTTCTGGAGGTACAGCTAACAAGATGGATTCGTTACTGGGTGAAAAGGATTCAGGTTGACTCCTAAAAAATTGTTTTCAAATTATACAAATTTATCGGCATAGCAGAAGCAGCTATTAAAAGTAAGACCTGTAGAGTTGAGCTAGCATGCACCAGAGGGCTTCCTGGTTTCTTGATTCCTGGAGGTATTTTCTACCTAAAAAGGACCTTCGCTGATCTGATTCTCCCCACACCCGCACCCCCACCACTCCCAGATTGTAATTTCCTCCCTCAGAAAAGCTTTCAGATCTGTAGACACCCTGAGACAGGGGTCCCAGTGGCCAGATCAAAGCAGAGACCATCGCCATACCTAGTTTTGCAAAGACGCCCCCGCTACCGAGAGCTGAGTTCTAAGGGAGTAGGTCAGCGGGAAGGAATCGCTCTGACAAGTCTTCCTACCACGTGTCCAGAAGATACTTCCAGAATTAACCAGGGTCTGACTCTCAAAATGTTTTCACCTAAGCAGCTGGATGGCGTCATGCATTGGAGTGTTCCATTTGGGGCAAGTTCAACACGTCAATTAGACACCCAAGTAGAGACCAAGACACCAAAGAGTTGAGAGGTTGTACAGTCATGCATTGCCTAAGGATGTCTCAGTCCCAGGAGTTATCTCATCCAGCTTCGTGTAATTTTCCTCTGCTGCTCTCACAGCAGGATCAGCTGACTACCTACTTCTCAGCCACCACCGGTGAGCACTGCCGGTCTGCATGGGTCTGCAGCTGAGTGCGGAGGCCTAAGCTGAGGGTGTGGACTTGGGGGCTGTCAGAAAACAAAAGGCATTGGCAGCCAGGGACCTGATGAGTTCTCCTGGGAGCATCAGGACTAAGGAGACGGGAGAGGAGGAGACCACAGGAGACCAGAAGGGCCCAGGGGGAGAGGAGGAAAGATGGGAGTCTGGTGAAGCACTGAGAGAAGTCAATCGTGTCAAACACAGTGGAGAAGCAGTGACCAGACTAGTGTGGCCCTGTGGCTGTGTCAGGATGGGGAAGCCCTTTTAGTAGCCTTAATCAGAGCTACTCCAGGCAGGGAAAAAGGCAGACAGACGGAACTCGAGAGAGATGGGAAGTGCGGAACCAGTGATGGCCATGCAAACGACAGCGCTGCTCGTAGGGGAGTGAGTTAGGAGGGTGGGAGCTGGAGGGGTGTTTGCTGATTCAACAGGAGACATGACAGTGGTGTCTATGCCAAGAGGAAAACCTGAGCGGGAGACGTGTTCATGAGGGAGGTGAGGGGCTTGAGAAGCAGAGTACTCAGGACAGTGAGAGGAGGGTCCAGCACACACCAGCTGATTTTCGGTGCGTGTTGTATTTTAACAGAAAAAAAGACAGATGATGTGGGTGCAGATGGTGGTGGTTTGGTGGCTCAGGTGCCACAGGTGACATCTACTCCAGTTTCTTCTATTCCTACAAGGTGAGGCTGTCAGTTAACAGTCAAGGGTCCAGAAAGGCCCAGCACAGCTGTATTCACAGCGGTCGAAACCGAGAACCGATCCAGCGCTCATCAGCGGGAGAACGGAGAACACACTGAGGCATGTTTGAAAACACACAGCGAAGAAAAAGGAAGAGGTGCTGCCAGTTCACAGAGGACACGCGCTCACAGGCCAGACACACACCTACACGCACGGCGGGTGCGTCCCGCAGACGTTCTGGAGCAGGCAGACTGACCTGCAGCGACGGAACAGCCGCGTGTCTAGGACGGAGGCCACTGAAGAGACATGCAGGAGCCTCTGGGGATATTGCAAATGTTCTAGACCTTGACCTGGGTCGTTGGCACCTGGGGAAATCTTTTTTTTTTTTTTTTTTTTTAATTCCCTAACTGTGCACTTGACTATATTTATTTGGGCACTTGACTCTGCTATATCTTCGTTTAAGTAAAATAAGTAAATAAAAAGATTATTTTAAGTTTCAGTAAAAAGCCGTGGGAAATTCTCACCACAGGTTTCTAAACTAAGTATTTGTAACCTCAGTTTACAGGCAAGGAAACCAAGCAGGGTAGAAATGGGGTTCACAGACAAGCCTGTTGCCTGAGCACCTGTGCCCTTTCCAGGGGCTTCACAGCTAAGAGCTGAATGGATTCCATGCAAAACCATAGGGTATAAATGCACGAAAGCAGATCTACCCTCTCAGCCCACCTCAGGCCTTCTGTAGAACCCTGGGGTTCCAAGGAACAGAGTTTGAAAACCACTGCCCCATACCAAACTGCCATCTTGTAGCTCCCAGGAGCCAGCCACCAGTCGGGGGCAAGAGTCACCTGTTACCCACAGCCCCCTCTTCCCAGACCCTGCTCTGTGGAGGCCCTGGGTGCCCTTACTTGGGGGGGCCAGGTGGATCACATATCCATCGCCAACGTAGATGGCCCAGTGCTTGTAGAAAGGGCGGAAAATCTCAATCAGGTCTCCAGGATTGGGCTCTGGCTGCAAAACGAAGAATAGGGATATTAGAGGCGGTTCGAGATGCTGGAACAGGGGCAGCAAGCTGGGCACCTCAGGGCAGCTCAGGGCACCCAACTCTCAGCTCATCAGGACGCATATCCCCAGCCCTGCCAGTGCCAGTCCACTGCCAGCATGACTTCAGGACATGGGGACTACTTACCAGTAGTTACACAATGTTTTAAAAGGGAAGATGCAGTCAGGAATGAGGGGGAATAGGCAGGCAAGAAGAGACAGCAGGAGAAACACTTATCTATTTTACTTAGTAATTCATCTTGGCACTCAGACCTTGCTGAGAACCTCATTTAGAACAGACTATGGTTACAATTTATGAATCTCATTTGTTTTCTAGAATAAAAGGTGGATGAATTGTTCGGTAAGAGTTAGGGTATCTTCTGTGGTCCACATACACAGTGGACACTGCACAACCCTTATGAGAAATGAAATCCTGTCATTTGAATCAACATGGATGGAACTAGAAGGGATGATGCTAAGTGACATAAGTCTAAAGAAGAAAGATAGAGACCAGATGACCTCACTCATAGGTGGAACATGAATAGACAAAGGAACAGATGAAACAAAAACAACCTTTGGACACTTACAACAGAACTGAGGTGACCAACAGGAATGGGACGGAGTGGGGGGAACAAGTGGTGGCAGAGCCCGCTGGACACTGGTGAAGAACACTCGGTGATGGGGTGGAGGGCAGGGTGTGCTGACATACATCTGAGGAATGAGGAAACTACACATACGAGTTTATTTTAATTTGCAAAACAAAGTTACTGCAACAAAATTCTTTTTTTAAAAAAGGTCTCTCTAAGGATCCCCAAAAGGAATTGAATTGGGGGTCCCCATGAATAAGCAAGGACAGAAGGACCAGGCAGGGAACCAGCCCTCAGGGAGGCTGCCGGCTGGGAAAGGAGACTGTGCGTATATCAGCAACATGATGTCAAGACAGTCAGTGGGAAGCCCAGCCCAGAGCTCACTGGTTCCAGACAACTGTCAACGAAGGTGACCTACACACAGAGGCCTTCCCCACAAAAAAAATCTGTTCTAATGACAGAGATTTCCACAAAGAAACTCAGGCTTTATAACACTAAATACCAAGAGGTAATCACGCAGTAAATGCATTCTCTTAATGAAAGGAGCCACAATGAAAAGTGATGTAGCAATGTTTCCATTTCTGTGTCATTTCGAAAAGTGATGGTGATCTCCAGGGGTCAGCGTGAGAACAGGCGTTGACAGCGAAGAGATACGAGGGAATTTCAGGGACAGTGGACTTTTCTATCCTGTTCTACATCTTGATGGCGGTAACGACTATGCAATTTATGTGTTGATCAAAACTCCAAGAACTGAACACTAAATGGGATAACTCAGACCTTAAATTTTAAAACTCTTTTAATAAATATGCTTAAGATTTTTCAATGGACAGCTGTGACTTTTTTTATACCCCATTAAATTGCTTGTCCCTGACAAAGACAAAAAACACCTATTACCTAATATGCGCAAGGTCAAAATACAATATCACACAAGAAAACTTTTGAAGTAAGAGGTGTTGGCGCCTCCATGGAGCCCTGTGCACTAGTTAGAAGCAGAGGCCAATACAGGTACAGTGTTGACCAGAAACATGAGAATCAGCTTGATACCACAACACCATTTGTCTAAATCACAGCCACTCACACACATGCCAATAAAGCACATCTTAAAAGAACCATGCCCAAAAAAGTAATTTAAAAAAATCATATTAACTACACGAGGACGCTAGCCATTGGAAAGATGGACGTCGAAGATGATGATGAAAGAAAACCAAAAGAAAAATCCCCCAGAGGAGGTCTTGCAGACAACAGTGAGGGCAGGCTGCCATGAGGTGAGAACAGCAGGAACCCACTGTCGACTGAATCACTGACCTCTAACTAGAGAAACAGTCACGCCGTGACACACACGAGCCAACTCAGCTAATCAAAGCTAAGAGATCCGTGTTTTAAAATTATAGCCCTGTAATCCATGGGCCAAATTTGGGTCTCTGCTTATTTTTGTACAACTTGCGAGGTAAGAAAGGTTTTTACATTTTTTAAACAGTTGGGGAACAAGTCAAAAGCAGAGTATTTGGGGCACACCCTTGTGGCTCAGGCAGCTAAGGTGCAGACCACGTAAAGTCCAAAGACCCTGTCCGTGACCCCAGGCTGGAGTCGGGCAAAAAAGAAGATTTTGTGACATGAAATTGCAAGAGATTCAAACTTCAGCATCCGTAGTTTCTTTAGGAAGGCAGTCACAGCATTTCTTGTACTTTTTGAACAGGGCAGCTCTCTCTCTTCAAGAGAGGACAGGGTGTCGGGGAGACCACAGGCCACAAACCAGAAATAGTCACTATCTGGCCCTGAGAGAAAAGTTCACTGACTTCCGTCAGAAAAGGGTAAGGGAGGGAGCAGTTAGCTTGACCCCAAGGAGCATGGGGTGCCCACTGGAGCCCGCAGGGGAGACTGGCTTCCTGCCAGGCCCAGGCTCCCTCACAGCACAGGCTGGATTCTGAGCCCACGGGATCAGGACAAAAGGCTTTGTCCTCCCCACAAAAGCAGAGCTGTGTGACCGCCTTTTTCCTTAGCAAGCAAATTGGAAAGCCATTTCTGGCCTCCCAGAGTCACAGAGGAAAAAACAGCCATTAATACGGTTTAAAATGAATTCCCCTACACCCATATGTACATACAGCCACTAGAAGGAGGTGGACCTCTGTGGGCAATGACATGGAAGTCATTGAAAAAAGCAAGTTGAAAAATATGATTATCCCCTGGTGGAGTAGAAGTTAGGCCAGTTGCCTCTGAAGTAGCGCAGGCCACATACCCCTGGGTTCCAGTCCCAGGGAGAGGACAACCAGTATGAACAACTGAAATAAAAATAAAATAAAATGCTTCTTTCTTCCTCCTCTCTCTTCCTGCCTGGCTGCCTTGTCATCTTCATTCCTGCCTGTACCTTTCCTTTAAAAAAAAAAAAGGAAGAAAGAAAATAGGATTCTCCCATTTTTGCTTAAAATGCATTTTCTATATTTATAAGCAAAATGATATACTCACTGACTGAAGTGTGAGTCCATCCTCCTGAAACTAATATAGTATTATAAGTGTTATGAAATGTATTATATGTATTATTTTTAAATGTATTATATGCTAGGTATGAAGAGAGAAATACAGCAACAGCTATACATCATATATCGTGGGTGGCTGGGGGTCAGGACATTCACATTTTATGCTACTTTTTTATGGTTTTTAATCAACTTTAATCACTATGAATTGCCTTTATAATAAAATATTTTAAGATTTTTAGATGAGAAAAAAATTCCTTGTGTTCATGAAAATTGAAGTTTTTTAATTAGAATAGTAAATATTGTCTATCATGAAAACCATGTCTCATCCGGAAGCTGTAAATATGACCATGTCAATGATGCTTAAAAACCAGTCTCACCTGGTGGAGTAACAGTTAGGTCTGCAGTCCACCCATCCCAGGCACCCAGGTTCACACAAGCAAGATAAACAACTACATGAAAATAGATGGAAATATTTCTTCCTCTCTCTTCCTGTCTGCTTGCCTACTCACCTTCACCAGCAACACTTAATGTAACATACAAAACCATGAGATAAATGTTTAAATAACATAGATGGATGTGTACCAGATTCTGGAATAGAGGAAGATATTCTAAGGATAAAAGTCAAAAAGTCGTAAGTAAAAATAAATGAAAAGCTTTACAAATTTTTAAATGTTCAGGAGTGCCCTGGTGGAGTAGAGTTGGGTCACTCGCCTCTGAAAGAACTCAGGCCACACACCCCTGGGCTTGAGTCCCAGGTCCAGGAGGAAACAAGCAGTATGAACAACTAAATAAAAACAAAATAAAATGCTTCTTTCTCTTCTCTCTTCCAGCCTGCCTGCCTACTCGCCTTTATTCCTGTCTGCATGTTTCCTTAAAAAAAAAAAAAATGTCAAATTCTTATTAGAAGGCTCCATCATTGCCTGTTATGCTCATATTCCCATTTCAAGGGAAACATCTCCCACAGTCCTGGTACGTAGTCAGCAAATTTCTACCACGTGACCACACCAGCTGGACAAGAGGAAGGCGCGACCCCAAGCAGACCGAATGCTAACATCCTCCACGATCAGTGGAGCTGGGTCAGTCACATTTTCTCTCTCACTCTCAAAACTCTGAACCAAGAGAAGGAAAGCGTGGCAGGAGGGGTTTACTCTGGGAAGCCATGATGAAGGGAAGGCAAGAGCGACCAATGGACCAGAGGCCACAGGAAGGGTGGGAGGAGAGAACACCAGCTCTGACCAACAGAAGGTCTCTGCTGGCAGGGGAAGAGCAGGAAGCAGGAAGCAGCACATCACAGGGAGCTGGGTCCCGTCAGTGGTGGACTCGAGTGGAGAGGAATGAGCTCCAGCTGCCTAGGAACACCTGGATCCCGAACCATCTGCCCACCCCATACTCTGGGAGGTCCAACGTCTTGTAGCTCCTGCTCTTAGATCTTCCTGAGGACTCTCTGACCGTCCCACATGAGGCCTTAAACTAAACCTTTTTGACCTTTTTTGAGCTAGCTTAAGGAGGCTGATTATTCCTTAGAATCAAAAGGCCAGACTAGAACATTCTATGTACTGAAAAGAAAAAAAACAACCAACACGAACTATCATGACAAACTGGGAAAAATGACAGAAAGACAGCTCAATTCTTTATCATATAAAGAGTTTTATGAATCAATAAACATATTTGAATAGAAAAATATAAAAAATGGACAAAAGACATGATAAATAATTTTTAAAGTGAAGTAAATATTACCATTAATATGAGAAAAGTTATCCTAGTAATCAAATAAATATACATTAAAATCTGGTTTGGGAGAAATTTCATACTAAATGTAGGAAGAGAAGCAGATAAACAGGCACTCAAGTCACTGCTGAGGGGAATACACATCAGCACCACTTTTCTCAAGGGCCATGTGGCAATATTTAGCACTAAAAACATTCTTACCCTTTGACTCCATTTCTGCTTAGAGACCAGATTTTAAGGAAAACATCTGAAATACCTGACAAAAGCTATACGTCACAAAGTCACATCTAATGGCAAAACCTTGGACACCTGAATATTCCACAGAAAGAGATTCCTTAAATCTCAGCCTGTTTATATGCGAGGGTACGATCGTTTTCAGTTCTATTTTAAAAGCAACTAATGACAATTGTCGTAGGATAATGATGAATGAGAAGGCTGCATACAAAACACTAACTGTGAAAATTGTGTTTAAAAAAAAAGAGAGAATAACAAAGCTGTAATGGGACAAAAATGGCAGCAGAAATAAGAGCAGCAGAGCTCTGAGAGGCTTGACGTGAACAGACCCTACCGTCAGGACAGTGACGTGTCTACCAGTTGCTGAGGGAGAGAAATAAAACGAGAAGCGGGGTAGTTATAGCATCTGATTCACCAGGTTATTCTGAGGATCAAACACACTCATCCAGCACTTCCGGGCACACGGGAATCACTGCGTAAAAGCAGGTGTGGCTGCCACGCCCTTGGGGGTATTTCTATTTGGGGGGCTTGGAAGGCTTGCAGGCAGCTCCCGGAGGCGCTGCAGACACTGTGGAGCTTGTGAAACCCTGTCCAGCGGTCAGTTCTCCACGTCCCTGAGCCACAGGCGGTGCTGAGTGTGAAAATCCCTCGCCTTGTGCCCATCCTCGCTCTGGGGACACAGAAAGTGGAAGCTTGTGACAGACTGAAGTTCAGGGAAAGTCCTAGAAGGGACTCGTCACCAGGGAGTTGGGAGTTTTGATGCCAAAGTTTTAGGAAGAGAAAAAACTGTGAGGATTCGGGCGTCCAGCTGTCTGAGGCTGTAAGTCTGACTGACTGAGGCTGTAAGTCTGTCTGAGGCTGTAAGTCTGTCTGAGGCTGCATTGCAGAAGCAGAGCCCTGCCCAGCCTGGACTGACCCCTACTATGCTCTATTGCTGTGTGACCTTCAGGAATGGCCTAACCTCTCTGAGCTTCTCTGATAAAAGCAGGCCAGCAGGGTTTGGGTCAAGAGTAAATAAGCTAACAGGGGGGTGAAAGCCGTACAATCACGTGCCGGGAGAGGGTTTAGATCCTGTGCCCCAGGCAGGGTGGTGCAGAGAGGATGAGGAGGACACCTAGCTGCCCAGATTCCTCTGTCTCGGGCCCGAAGAGGAGAAAGTGTTGGACTGCTGGGAGGCGGACGATGGCAGCTGCAGCAGGCACCAGCCCAGCCTCAGCAGCCCAAAGGTCACGCGTGTCCTGGCAGGAGGAAGCAGATTTCATCTACTCTCCTGGGCTCCTGACCTCAGGCCCCAGCCGGCTCTTCATGGAGACCTGGGCCCGGGTAAATCAGGGTTACCCCTATGTCACCTGGAAACCACCCACCAGGCACAGGTCACCTGGAAAGTTTCTTGCGAAAAGTAAAGTTCCCTGAGGATGCTCCACCACCTGGCTTTTAGGGTGAACAGAGGTCAGTTGGCAGAGCAGTGGCTCGGCCCCCCGCCCCCCGCCCCCGGGGACGGAGAGCTTACTTCTCCCTGGAAAGTAGTTTCACCATCAGCAGAAGCAAGGAAATAGTAACAAGTGGAGCAGACATACATGAAACTGAAAACAAAAGGCCCATCCAAGTGATCACTGACTCCGAGAAGGAATAAACAAAATCGATGCTGCCGTCACTAGACTCACTAAGAAAGCCATCTGGCAAAGCAGAGTAGCGCCATGGGCAGACCAGGACCACCGGAGACCTGGAAGCGACATCCCAGTGCCCGGTTGTGGGTCTGCTGACTCCTAGTGTCAAGTGAATTCATGGAGGCCCTGCTGTCTGACAGGGGCCCCCAGGGGGAGCTTCGCCTCTGCACCCTGTGAATGCCCTTGGCTATTCACCAGCGAACTCCTACTTGTCCTTCAAGATGGACTCAATGTCTCCACCACCTCCCCACCCCCCACTGGGGGGCTGCCGCCTCGTTGACCTGATGACTGTGCTGCTGTGCCCATAGGAGAAGCCTCCCAGCTAGACGGTGGCCTTGCTGGACCCGGGCTCTAACTCACAGACGGCCAGCCTGGCCCACATGTTGTACCCAGCAGATAGGGGGGCCTGCGTCCCCTCCAGAGTGAGGAGGAACCCCTTCCCTCTGCACCTAGATCTAGTCAGAAAGCAGAGGGTCAGGGAGAGCGGAACAGGTGCCGCAAGTTCCTCATTTCTGGAGCCTGGGCGTCCCTTCAGCCCTGCACTCCCTGGGAACCTGCTCAACAAGTCAGATTCCAGGACAGGCGGGCAGAGAGGAAGCCAGGGCTCCGGACCTCTCCTCCTAACAAATGTGGAACGAGAAAGAAGAGGGTGTTCCCTTCCTGACCAGCAGGCATGTCGCTCAGGATGTGGGTCTGTATGGGTACACGCAGCCTCCCCACGCCTGGACGGCCCCCGAGCGCCTGCTTTAACAAGTGACATTTGTCAAGTTCTAAGAAGCAGGCAGTGGTGTAATCGGAAAGGTGGGAGCCAGAGTCCTTGGGGGCACACAAATCGGGGTGAGCTATTTCCAGGGAAATTTAAAGCAATAAAAACAGCACCCCAAAAGCCAGTGGCAAAAATCAATGATCGAATACCACTCCCCCACGCCCAGGTATTTGATGGGTCTGAGTTCTACAGTTAAGTTGAGATTTCATAGTAAATATGTGAGTCTCGACCTAGCACATTTTCATTGCTTATGCTTTAAAAAACCTTGTCTCCTAGATCTGAATAAACATTCTCCAAAGAAGACCTACAGATGACCATCAGGCACATGAAAAGATGTTCCTCGTCTTTCATTATGAGAGAAACACAAATCAAAACAACATCGCTATCTCACCTCTCACCTGTAAGAATGGCCATTGTCCATAAGGCTGGAAACAACACACATTGGTGAGGACACTTTCACACTGTGGGTGGGAGTATAAATTTGTGTGAACCTCATGGAAAGCAGTATGGAGTTTCCTCAAAAAATTGAAAATGGAAATTCCATCTAATTCCATCTGATACCATCACCCCACTTCTTGGCATGTCCCTCATAAAAACACCAAAACATGAATTTAAAGAGATGTAGGCACCCCCATGTGTACTGCAGTACCGTTTACAACAGCCAAGAATGGGAGACGACCTGGGTGCCCATCTACAGATGACTGGATGAAGAAGACATAGTTTATATACACAGTGGAACGCTCCTCACCCTGCCATTTGCAGCAACACGGATGGAGCTAGAGGGGAAAGTGTGAAATGCAGAACATCAGGAGCAAATCAAACACTGGATGATCTCACTTGGATGTGGCATAGAAACAGCAAATGAACAGACAAAACAAAAACCATCCTTGGACATTGACAATAGAACAGAGGTTATCAGAGGGGAAGCGGGGAAGGATGGGAGTAAAGGGGAGTGGGGGGTCAGCAGACCACAGTGGAGGCCCATTGGAGTGGTGGTGGTGGGCAGGTGTTATATATTTGATGAAGAGCGAATCTTCACATCTAAAACTCGCAGCATTTTGTAAATGTATCTTACCTCAGTATGAAAATTTTAAAAATAAAAATAATGAATTAAAACCGGGGAAAAAAGCAAAACAACCCTGTCTTCTATGTGGAAGCTCAATCAGAGAACAGCTAATTAAATTATACAGTCAGCCTCCCACAACTCAGAGACTCAGGTACACATAATTGTTCCCAGTTAGTTCCACATGGTTCAGAACAGTTCAAGTTCACTTTGTCAGCAAACCCGGGGGTCCTGCAGGTTCCATGCTTAGAAAGAAGCCCAAAGTGTCTGCTCTCCTAATGCCAGAAGAAGCTAAAAGCACGCTGTTGGAAAGCCGGGATCACTTTCACCAAAAGCAAGGCTCTCATTCTGAAGCAATGAATTAAAGCGGTATCAGTGACTGCTATCAGTCTGCCATTTTCTCTGATTTTTGCAGGAGACAAAAAACTTGGAGGAATTTTGCTAAATAAAATTCAAACATGATGAGTCCTCTGGTACAAATCTTTTCAGTGGAAACGTTTCAAATGTGGAGCTGTTTAAAAGTTGCAACACGTGATTTTTTTAAAAAGACATAGGCAGTGTTGCAAGTTTTGGAATTTCTTTTGAAATGGGATTTTTATTAATCTTCTACAAGCTTTTATCCTAGCGTTTCAGCTTTTGCTATTCATGTGTCCCTTCCATGTGAGAGAAGCTTTTGAAACTAAAATGAATGAAGTGTTCTTCCACCAACTGTGAGAAAAGATCCATCGACATCTAATTCTACAGAACCTAGAACGTGAATATGCAAGGTCCTGACTAAGCCATGGCAGCTGTGGCCTTGTCCTCACGAGAACACGTGGGGTAGACAGTGTCAGAAGAACTGAGGTCACCTACTGGCAGGAGGGCGGCAGGGGCGGGTACGAAGCGGAGGGGGCCCTAGGGGAGAGTGGGGAGGCTGGCAATTTCATGGAGGGGGTGCTATCACATATTTAATAAACGGTGAGCCCGCACATCTGAACTTCCATTTTTTGAAAATCAAAGTTATCTCCACACAAATGTAAAAACAATGCCAGGGCTGAGCACTGAACATGCGCAAAGAGCATGGGTGGGAGCACGCTGAAGGAGAGTGGATTTGAGACTTGCTCCAAGCCCCACAGCTGGGGGTTCGGAGGGAAGTTCTGAGCCTCTCTCAGCAGGTCTCTCTACATCCAAAGGAAGCAATTAAGTAAAGCCCTTTCTGATTTCTGAGCAACACCCCAGGTTAGAGAAAGGAAAAGCCAGGGCTGGGAATTTCCCAGCTGGTCACAAGGACAGTCAGCTGAGCCCTGTGGTCCCAAGTAGGGCCCGGGGCAGCAGATCCAAGCCCAGACGCAGCCCCCGCTGGGGTCCAGGGATCTGGTTTGACTCAGAAGGGACTCGGCAGACAGGGGTCCCGGGGCGGCCGCTTCCCTCCTCCGGCAGGGCCTGCCTTCCCGAGGGCCGGTGTCAAACCCAGGCCCGGGCCTCCAATCCACCCGCGCCATCACCGAGTCATCTCCAGGAAGTGCCGGCTGGCTGCCGACATCTGACACCCGATGCCCCGCGGGGGAAGGAGGTGTGGCGCCACATTCGCAGCGTCCTGGCCCAGAAATAAGCCGGGTGAAGGAGCTGCAGGCCAGCTCGTGGCCACCGCACACTTACGATGGGCGCGCGCATCTTCTTCGACGCCGAGGACCCTCGCGCTCAGGCTGGGTTCCGCTTCACCCGCCGCGTCAATGCCTGAGACAGAGCGGGCAGGAAATCATGTCATTTACGGGAAAGTGTCCCAAATTCTCAGAAGGCTAAACAAGGAAGGTCGTAGGAGGTTCGTCTCCGCGCTCCTCGGGGTGCTGCTAGCTGGGCCCCTCCCGGCCCTAGCATTTGGCCTTGACCCGGGATTCCCTTGACCCGGGCCCGGGGCGGCTCACCTGACACCGAGCGGCCAGGGGCGCGGTGCAGCCGGGGAGCGCGCTGCGAGTCAGCTGCGCGCACTGCGTCGCAGAAAGTTAGCCCGGCCCGCGCCCGCCTCCTTCCCGGCCCCGCGCCAAGAGGCGTCGCCGCCGGCCGGCCCCCGCGGGCTTGTTTACTCCGACCTCGCCAACTCCTCCAAGGCCACACGGCTCTCGGGAACCCGGGGAGACACCACAAGCGCTCCCACTTCCTTACGTCCAGGAAAGAGCCGCACCACCCACCTCTGGGACTTGGGACGCAGCGCAGCCAACTCGGCCCGGGGATCGGGTTTAATGGCTACAGAATCCCGGCCACCGTGAGGTCACCCGGCCCCTCCCTTCCCCGAGTGACCGGCTAAAGAGAGCTCGCAGAGCGCTGCGCGGGCCAATCTGGAAGCCTGTTCCAGAGGCCAGGAGGCCCCCCACTCACCCAGGGTCGCTGCCCCAGTGCCCAACTCTGCAAGGAGGGATTCACTTAAGTGAGCCCCCACGGGGCACGCCCAATATTTAAGAACGAGTCTTCTATTCCTGATCTTGGTCTGCACTTCACCCTGGAGTATTACGGTCAATTTCCTTATCTTTTCCATTGGAGTGGGCTTGTAGTTTAAAATTATATTCAATTTTAAAGTCTTTCAAAGGCAAAAGTTTAGCAGGAAAAAAAAAACTTTCTAACCATTGGGTATTAAGCAGATATCCCCAAGGAATACAGTAGCTGCAGTAGGCATTTCTTGAATGAATGAATGAGGTCTGCACTGGGCTATCACTTCACAAGAGCAGAACCAGCTCCTGACCATCTGGATATGCCCCCCATTTCCAGTCAGCGCTGACCCTTGGGATCAGGAGGCTCCGGTCAAGTCCTGGCCCTGCCATTTGCTAAGCTGCAAGACCCAGGGCACGGTTCTCTGAACCTCCATCTATTCACCTGCAGATGGAGTAGGAGTTATCGTAGAGCATTCCAGAAAGCAAATAAAAATGCAGTCCCCAAAGGGAGTGCAAGTAATGAAATGATCAGCGTGGTCAACATCAGCTTCCCCACAAGGGGAGTCAGAGGCAATAAAATGCCAGAGCTGCCCGTGCATTACCTGCTTACCCAATAAATACCTGTGTATGTTAGCAAGTGACTCTGTAAGACCGTCCAACCCAGGGTGGAAGAGACTTGGTTTGCAGGAAACTGGAGTGGTTTCTACTTCTCCTTACTCTCTGATCCCAGAATTGCCTAGATGTCGCTTGTCCCCCACCACCCCTCCTCCCTGGCTCCACCCCTGCTTTGCTGTGCCAGGGAAAACAAAGCAGGAAGCATACTGGGTGGAGGAGGAGCTCTGTACAAGGCCCGGGATTGGCATCACTCCAAGTCCATGGCCACTGTGCAGGAGACAGCCAGGTCACAGACGCGGTTCATGCATGAACTTGAAGCTCAGCTGCCTCTACGTCCTCTTAAAAGAGCATTCCTGGAAGGGTCCTGGCTCTCTCACACCGTTTAATGGCCAGTCTGGAGAGCTTATAACCAGTCTGTCCAGCCATCTTTCATTTTGTGACTGTGGCTCTGGTGGAACTGTCATTCATAGCATCTCATTGCTGTGATCAGAGATGCAGGTGATCAGTTCTGGCTCCTTCTAGTGCCCCAGCCCCAGGCTAGTGAGTGACAGGGACACATGACCCACACCAGACCAATAAACCTCTAGGATGAATACTAGTGCAGACACACACGTTTTAACAGCCGCAGAGGAGGGAGGAGGGGGAGGAGGGAGGAGGGGGAGGAGGCAGGAGGAGGTCTCTTTCCTCTGGGAATGTGAAGTGTAAGGCTGGAAGCCTGGAAGCCTGTCTGCCCTCACCTGCAGCATGGAGGAAACCCAGCTGCAAGGGCAGATAAGGGGGCCCCTGCACACTGGCAATAACAGCCCCAATGACATTCCACGCGCTCCTCCAGTGCCTGAGGTCAGTCTTGCTCCTAGACACCCAGTTGCAAGAAACTTTCCCCTGGTTTCCATTCTTTTATTTTTAATTTAGCTA
This sequence comes from Solenodon paradoxus, assembly GCA_004363575.1. Taxonomy (NCBI): domain Eukaryota; kingdom Metazoa; phylum Chordata; class Mammalia; order Eulipotyphla; family Solenodontidae; genus Solenodon; species Solenodon paradoxus. The sequence continues at coordinate 90,330 of RJWH01002624.1, forward strand.
CTTACTTATAATAAAGTGAGAATGCATTGGCAAGCCTTAGTTTGCTTGACTTGTCCCCACTCACACATGACCACATTCCCCACCCTGGCCTTTCCTTCTCCCCAGTTTATACTGATAGGAGCATCAGCAGACAAGCACCCCGGTATCATGTTTTCACTGTGCTTCTCACATCAACCTGCTGCCCCTTCCCTACTACACTGTGACGATCTAAAGCGCACACCTGCTCACCTGATGTTCAGATGAACACCTGATTCAGGATCACATCAGGGATAGAGGGAGGAAGGCTGACCCCACTCCTAGTGATCAGTCAATATTTGAGAAGCTCAATGCATCTTCCCCACTGCTTCCGAGGTCGCCAAAGGGAAAGCTTCCAGAAGAGCTTCCAGAAGAGCTTCCAGAAGAGCTGTGCCCTGCCCCACCCCCAGGAGGCATCTCCCACAGTGCTGCTCCATAGGAGGCAACTGAACGTATGTCCACAAACTCAAGGTCCTCACTGGTCGTGTTAGAAATAAAACCTGATTCAGCACCACCGGCACAGCCTTTTCCAGCGGTGTTGATATTCCATATGGTTCTGTCAGGTTATCACTGCCACCTTTAACAGCACGCTCTCCACCCGCTTACAAATCCTATTCACTTGGCCAAGCACAAATCTATTGTCCAGATCTTCCCATATAAACAACGGAGAAAGGAAACAGCAGGCAACATGGTGCTATAATCTTTATTCCATTTAATAAACCTGCAAAAAAGAAACAAACATGCTCGTAATATACTAATAGCATCGTCTCATCCCACTGCACTTTTTTTGAAGTGTATTAAATTTTAAAGCCAACAGCAAGAATCTAACAGAAAGACCCTTTAACAAATTTTTTTTTTCCAGAAAAGAAAACGAAAGAAATCTGAGAGAAAAACTTGTATGTGTTCAAGATTAATATTAACTAGTGTAAGGCTTAAATTCATGATATGTTCACCTGAACTGGAAAGCTTTGGGAATGCAACCTTCCCTTGGTCGTAAGAACACAATAAAATTTTAGTTCTGGCACAAGAAACTTTCCCAAGGAAGAAACATTTCTGTTAAAAACCTTTGTGCCCCTAAATCTATTTTGAAAAATTTCTTATACAGGATGCTTCTGATGCTGATTTTCAAAGTTATGATCATCTCCTTCCTTTTTATTCATCCTCTGTGACTTTTCCATGTGAAAGACTTAGGGCTTCAAGTCACAGTGCTGAATTTCGCTCTCTAAAAACAACTTTCAAAATAGGTGTGTTTCTAATCCTAATTACACCTGCAAACAAATAGGATGCTTGTACATTCATTTTTCTGAAAAGGCACTAGGACATCCTAATTTAGAAAAATAGTTTTGAGTTTTGATAAACTTCTCATGTAAAGGCATTTACCTCATTTACCCTGAATACTGTAAACTCTCGGGGACTGTACCTGGCAGCAGACCACTTATTCTGAACCTCAGGTAAAAGCCAGCACAAGACAGAATCTTTGCCATCCTACAGAAACACCTCTCAGTGAAGTCTTCAGCTGGGATACTGTTTATAAAAGTGGTAATTCCAGGGCCACAGCTTAGACTGACGAAGGCAATCCCTGAAAATAATGCTGCAAATCTGAATTTTTTAGAACAAGCCTCCCAGGTTGAGCATGAGACGCTCCAAGGCGGATGAGAACCACACCCAAAACACAGCTGTGACTTATAAGGAAAACTCCTCTGTGGCCAGTGGGCCTTTACAGTGTTTCTAAAAGAGCACAGTTAGTTCTTTCATAACTGAAGCTCATTTCCTTTATGCTCTATTCCTTGATGAAAAATGTGTGGGATTTCAGTGTAGATTGGAATGGTGGCTGCCTTAGATGGTGGCTATCTTAAACCATGTTAAATGACATTTCAATAGCTCTACAGGGGAAAAATAGTTTTATGAAGACTTTCATGTATGTTACAGTAGAAAAAAAATCTAGGGAAAAAAAAATCAACAATTTGGTTTGTTTAATCACTTTTGCCTGGACTTAAATCAACCTACTTAATTTCTCTATAACATATACATACTCATCCATACGCACCCTATCCAAGGCACAACTTTTAAGAGGCAGGTAGAGCCCTGGATGTGACCTGCTAAAGAAACACACTTGCCAGGACAAGGCTGTTGTTGATCTGCTGAGAAGTATTTTACTTCAGGTAATTACAAGATAACCAGTAGTGTAAAAATAATTTTCATAGGCAATTTTTATCAAATAAATGTAAATACATCTCCACGGAACAGATTCCTTTGTACACTGCGGTAAAAGAAGATCTCTCACAATGTCTTATCATCATACATGATAGTTTACCCTCATTTTGCCAACAGATCAATCTACAAAGACTTCTCAGTGAAAGAACTGAAACTGATTCCATCACTTCTACTGTTAAGAAGCTGGTTGGAAGTAATTTAAAAAATAAAAACATTAGTGACACAACTTCTAGAATGAGTTCTTTTAATAGAAAATCTTGAAAACTTGTTTTATGCTAATAGGAATGTGCCCGCATACTGTTAGGAATGTGCAGATTAACAAAGCCTACGCCTGCGTGGGAAAGCCAGCCAGCAGTGAAGCAGCAAACACCAAGCAAGCACTTACTGTCCCAACTCCTAAGCAATGTCCCTGACCCACAAATTAAAGGCAGGGAAGTTAAGTGGTAAGACATTCTTTTCAAACTGGGTCTAAATCTCCCTAGGATGATTTCTACTCAGCATTTAGAATGCATCTCTTATTGAAAAAAGATAGAAAATCAATTTAATGTCAAAAGAGAAAAAAGGCCAGAGAAAACACCTAAGAATTCTCACTAAGGAAACCTTATAAACACTTTCCAGGGAGAGAATAACTACTAAAAATCCCCCCTCGAAATAAGGTTTCTCCAGGGTAATTACATCATTATTCCTAAGTTCAAAACAGAAATGAATTTAAACAGTAAATTATAAAATTTCATTAAATCATGTCATATTTTGAATTAAAAAAAAAAAACCTAATACATTCGTATTAGGAGTCTTAAACACATTATATACTTTTCTCACCATTCCAAGTAGGGCCACTCTCAACAATTCTTCTGAAATCTGTAAATGTGCTTATGGAAGGCATGAAAGCTATATAAGTAAGGTATCTCAACACCAGTAAGGTCTTTAGCTATTAAGTATGAACCTTCAAAATGATGAGAAGTCGCCTAAGAATGCACCAAAATTTCAGAAGCAAGCTCTCAATTTAAGCATAGCTGCTGTGTTTTTAGAACAAGAGGGAATATTTCTAAAGTTTAATGGTGAGTAAAAGAGCAAAAACACCTGGGTTTTTTGCTACGTAAATATGAAAAACATATATAAAATGTTTAGAATTAATTCAGTACTTATGAAATACTTGAGTAGCAAAGTGTTCAAGCAGTGAAAAGGAAATACTCTGATAAAGAAGAGACCCAGAAGAGACCTTCTTTTCCCACCTTCCATTCAGACTTCACATAATAGAATTTAAATTCATAGTTGGCCTTCCTAACTCGGTCCCCAACAAAATTAAATTGTCTTAAGAATTAAGACTCATGTACCCAAATGTTTACATAAAGACTTGCAGGCAGGTTTTTAAAAGTTTTAAAAATTCACAATAATTCACCATTATAAACCAAAGGAAAAGGCAACTAATAGGTCAAAATTTTATCACACAATTAAGGCAAATAATTCTTACAGACTTCTAGGTTGTGTCCATATTTGGGTGGGACTTTGGTCCTTACTAAGCCAAAGCTATTTTAAAGCTACCAGATGAGTAAAACTGACAGGTTTAGCTTCATTACTAAAATTATTAGTGCAAAGGAAAGCAAATAAACATTTTCAATAAAGACCTTACTGCTAAACTACATGAAACAGGACATCCGTTCAATATTTGGTAACATCTTTCCTCGAATCCTTAACGAAGTCCTGTCCTTAGGCAGTACTCGCGAAAACAAAACCAAACCTCCCAATGACAATTGCCTGTGAGCTATGTATAAAATATCTAAGTACATAAACTTGCAAATAGCGAGTCTGACCAAGGCACAAATTCAAGTGACTTACCAGAGGTCACATGGTTCATTTAAACTCAGGCTTTTCTTCTTCAAGTATCAAGCGCATTCCTTTTGAGATAAGCCACTCTGGCTTTTCCAGGCATAGTTGCCTCTTTTATAGAAAGAAGTTATAGATGTGATGGCAAAAAAAAAAGTTACAATAAATGGCCAGCCTGTCAGGTAAAAAGACCTCAAATTTCAGGGCAGTGTAGATTTAGGTAAGATGATCCCACAGTGTGCGGCAAACAGAATTCTCTAATATCATAAGGTCTTTTAAAGTATAATATCATTTTCAGTCTTTAGTTCTGCACTTTTTGCATGTTTTGTAAACTTTTAAAAAGGGATTCCTTCTCCAAAGAGTAAGGTATAAAAGACCTGACAAGTTTCATCTCAAAACAGCATCTTTCAGGAGGGCACCCTCTATCCTATCACATCCGCAAAAACATGGTACAATCTTAAAAGGCACAAAGTGGCACATAAAGGACTTAAAACCTCATTTCTACTTTTTTCTTTTAGCTTCCCCCCATAAAGTGCACAAAGCAGAGTCATGACAAACAGAAGCTTGGATCTATATCAGCAAGGGAAATAAATGCTTCCAACAGAAATGGAAGTGTGTTTAAGAATCTGATACCACAGGAGAGGTCTGTTCGTTTATTAGTGCTGAATCAGCCTCCTCGATGGGCCCAGGTCTGTGTTCCTCTGGACCCGGTCCTGCGGTCGCAACAGAAACCAGACATCGGTAGGGGCTGGTTGGCTTCTTGCTGGATCCTCTTCTGAAGATGCTACTGAGCTTTCTTATCCACGGGCGGTTTCCCAACAATTGCATCCCTCACCACGGCCTGAGTGGAATTACCAATGTGAGAAGTAGCCTGCAACAGTCCATTTGTTCAACACGTAAGTTAACACCATACAGCACGACAGCAAGAAAGTAAGCCCTTGGAGATAAACCTTCAAAACTGTCTCCCTCAGCGCATACTTCACAGAAAGGAAGAGAAGGAACAGGTACCAGGGGCATCAACTCCCAGGAGAGGTGGCTGAGCCTCGGCTCTGACATCGGGGTAGGCGGGCAGCACTCCTGACCTCATCACAGGACTGTAACCTAACTGGTCTACTCCTGCTACTCCAAACACAGCAATCAGGGTCTCAGGGGTGTGTGAGACCTGCGAGCACGCCAAAGTCAAAGGTCACGGGCTTTAATTTAGGGAACATTTTCAGTGAGGGAGTCGTGCCATCTATTAAGTTCACATTTCTCAAAACTCTTGATTTTCAAGTTCTGAAGCAAATCAGTCTTCAAGGGGGAGAGAATGAATGTAATCAGAAGTTTCCTGAGGACCACAGTCTAAGTCAGAACTTTTTTTTTTTTTTTTTTTTATTCAAGGGCATGGAAACCAACTATTAGGAGTAATTAGCACCCTAGAGAAGGATATTAAAATGTGATGCCTGTTAGAAAAAACTGGCCAAGGGATGTTTCTCATACTTTCTTTCAATCTGAGACCCCTCCCCATGGAAATATCTTACAAAAGAAGGACAAATATTACCAAGGACAAATGTCACCAACCCCCGGGCGACTTGGTCAGCACCACGTACCTGCTCCAGCACGTAGGCTGCACCGGAATCAATAGCTCCACCCAGCTCGCGATACTGGCCGGAATACCTGATGTACCCCCAGGTGAGAAGCGCTATTAACAGCAGTCCGACCATGCAGTTGAACAGCTGGGCCACAACCTCCAGACCGATGAAGCCAGTGAAGCCCGAGGCTACGTACAGAGCCACGATGCCAGCGAAGAGCACCGCGGGCGTGCGGAAGGTGCTGAAGACGTTCTTGCTGCCGTTGTGCTTGCAGAAGTTCTCGTACAGGTCTGTGATCTCCTCCTCCAGCTCCTGCTGGTAACGGAGGCTGAAATCCTTCCCGCCCATCTTCTTGGTCTTCTTAAAATGGTCCAGAGCAAGCTGTTTGAATTCAGAGTGCTTCTCCTCTAGGATGTCCGGGGACAAGTAAGGTTTCTCTCCCCCACAGACCTAAAAGGAATAAAGACAGACTCGTTGGAAGAGTCCTCCAAAAGCAAGTGCCAAATAAAACAGAGCAAGGGAAGAGAATACTTTAAGATACGAGAAATGAACTTTAAAATGATAATCAAGTCCAGTCAAGTCTGGGATTACTTGCTGTGAGAAGCACACTCCGGTAACCTGGGCACTAGTGACTAGAGACGCTGACACTGCCAGGAAGTCTGGGTTCACATGGCCAATCAACAGAAGGCCCCAGTGACCAGGGTGACCTGAACTAAGCTCTGATGCAGCAACAGGATCAATTTGGGCCTTTGAGGGCCAGCATCGATGCTCAGGTTACAGATATTTCAGATGGAGGAAATATGCCCACATACCTCCTCCATGTTTTTGTAGTACACGTCCTTGGCCGAGGCAGCAGCTGCTAAATTGTTGGCTTCGGCAGTGGCCTTTGAAGAGAGGAGAGCACACACTGCATAAATCCTCCGCTTAACCTTCTTCCACAGATAAAGCAAGGAAAAGTTTGCTCTCACCCGAGTCCCCATTCTTCCTTTTTTATTGTCCTTCTGTTACCTTTTAGCTTTCCATGTAGTTTAATTTATGAAAAAATATATAACTTTTCCACCAAATTCTCTGAGAAGCGTTCTTACGTATAACAATCTTTAAATTAAAATTCCAAAAATATCACTCCCTTTGCTTTGATATTAAATGTAAAAAACAGACATAATTTAAAAAGAAAAAAAATGTGTCTTACAATATCAATCACAGGCTCTAGTTTCCTTTGTGAAAATGTTTTGTTACTAAAGAAACAAACATTTGGTAATAAATGGCCTTCATTCAAAACGTGAAAGTCAGAAATTGTATGCTTTAACAAAATGACATCTTGAAAACGGGGAAATGTTGGAAATCAAACTAGTTGAAAATGGCGCATCGTGGCGGCTTAGTGGTTAAAGTCTGAGGCTCCAGATGATGTAGTCCACGTAAAGCCCAAGAACCTAGTGAGGTTGCTGCCTAGGACCAGGGAGAACCACCAGAATGAACACTAAATGGATGGTGAATGCTTCTGCCTCCTCTGTCTGTCTGCCCGCCTACATGCCTTCATTCCTGCCTGCTTCCTTCCTCTAAAATAAATTAAAATAATTTTTAAAAAAAAATAGTTGAAAATAAAAAACTTTATTAGATATGCCAGGACGTGGTCTACTAAAGCAGACAGAGATGACTGCAAAATGACTAACATAACTGGGTACATTTTGCCTGTGTATAATAAAAAGCGCTTTCCATGCCATGTTTGGTGGGAAGACCAGGCCCAGTGAGAGGCTGTTGTTTGAATTTATTCCACCATGAGCACAAACAAGAAAGCAGGATGCAGGCGTGCTGCTGGGAAATGTGCTGAGCCCGCAGACGTCAGCATGGCGGGGTGGCGGGGCAAAGGCGCCCTCTTATCCGACTCCGTGTGTGGCACACGGGCCAACACACACCATCAGGATGGTGAAGGCCTGCTTACCTGCAGCATGGATTTGGGATGAGGCAGATCTTCCCCTTGGTAAATTTTAATATATGCCTTAAAGCAGAAACATAAAAATGATTATGAAATACCATTCTATCATGTTTGAATATACTTTAATCTTTAGACACAGTGACCAAACACAACTGCATTCTTCAAGAGCTAGATCATCACCCAGGAATTAGCAAAAACACCACACCCTTGGAGTGCATGTTAGCGTTTTTAGTGAACTACAAATGTGCTCAGGCAACATAAGCCAACCAAGGCTGGGCTTCCCACCGGACACCCCACGCACACTGCCCTGACCACTACCTGTGGGCAGAGCGATTATCCACCTTGAGGTAGTCATGTCACGACTAGGTGCCATCTCCTCCTACTCATAGCAAGTTCCTAACCACATCCTGTCCACACCATCTTCCTGGAGGAACAATCTTCCTTTAGTCAGGTATTTACTCCTCTGAGAGCACAAAGAACATCCATTGGGTTCTTAGCCAATACTGCCACCCAGTGGCCTACTCCTGGAAGGACACTAAAGTCTGATAAAATGCGTCTCACCATCTCCCCCATGAAAATTTCCCCTAAGCTGTGAAATACTGAAATTCCCTTTTCTCCCTAGGGGCTCCCCATAAGGCACTAAGGCTGTCATTGCTCACTGCACCTGGGAGCTGCAGTGAGGGAGATGCCCTGCCCTCACCCACCACCAGTGAGCACCTGCAGCCTCTGTCCTGGTACCCAGAGAGCACGCCACTTAGTGAAAAGCATTCCTACCACCACCACCAGTAAAAATGTGGAGGGGCCTGAAGCCTCTGCCTATGAAGCCAGAAAGAGTGCTAGTGATCAAGTACCCCACCATCTCCAGCAAAAGCCGAAGTGACCTCTGTTCTGTGGTCTCTACTCCTCCACAGGGGAGACACGAGGCCCACCACTGCCACACCACCCACCACTGCCCACCACTGTCACTGCCTAGAAGTAAATAAAAGAAAGAGAAAAATACATCCACGGTGCCAAACACAGGGCAGAGATGCCCTGCCAAAATCCAAATCCCCTAAAAACAAAACATGAATGGCCCAAAGAGAGGACAATACCAAGAGCTCCCCAGAAAATAGATCTACTAACAGTGACTGGGTCAACCTAACAAAGAATTCAGTGACAGTTTTTTTAAAAAAATGAATACCATGCAGAAGGCAGAATTAACCACCCAAAGGCACATACAAAACCTCCAAGAAGTGACAAATCAAAATGACTACTTCGCTAAAGAGACTGAGCCATAAACAAAGTCCAAGCAGAACTAGATACGAAAAATACAGTCAAAGAACTGAAGATACACATGAAACAGCCCATAAAAAGGTCCAGTCTTGCAGAGGAATAAATCTCTGAAACTGAAGAGAAGGAAACAAAAATGATCCTCAGGGAAGAGGACAAAGATTGAGAAAAACGAAGAAACCCTGTGAGAAGTATCAGATACCATGAGAAGAACACACAAAGATATAATAGGTATCCCAGAAGGAAAGGAGAAGAAAATTAAAGATGTAGTAGCAGAGACCTTTCTGTATATATCAAAAAAGGACCCATGAGGTCCAAGCAGCAGTTAAAACACCCAAATTTCTAAATGCAAACAGACCAACTCCAAGAAACAAAGTAAAACTAGCAAAAGTTAATGATTAAGAAAAAAATACTCAAGGCTGCTAGAAAAAAGAGAAACATAATCTACAAAGGTTCACCCAACACGTGTATCATCAGACTTCTCAGCAGAAACCCCACACACCAGGAGAGAATGGAATGACATGTCCAAACATTAAAAGCCCAAATCTACCAGCCGTGACTACTCTACCCTGGAAATTATCATTCAAATATGATGGAAAAATAAAGGTCTTCAGTGATACACAAAAATTAATGGATTTATCCATCAATGTTAAAAGGAGTTCTGCAACCAAGAAAATGAAAAGAAAGATGCACAAAATACTAAAATCTCAAAAGACAGAACCAACAAGGGAGAAGAAAAATGTGCTAAAGGGGTAAAGAAAAACTCATACATACTCTGTACAGACGTATGAGTATCATATGGCATCAGCTCACAAAAAACTACTATATAAAGTAGTAAAGTTAGAGACAATTCACATAGTAGCCACTCAACCCACTGCTGAAGAGACACAAAGCTAGGAAAAAGGCAAAACAGAACTGATGGTGAAAACCATCCAGAGGAAAAAAAGGGAAAAAAAAAGGTGGGGTAGCAACAGAGATAGAAAACAAAAGCTCAAATGACAGTAATAAAGGCCAACATACCAAATATCATCCTATCATCCCAGAAATGAATAGGCTAAACTCACCAAAAAAAAAGACACAGAGTGGTTGTCTGGATTGAAAAACAGAGACCACCATACCATCAATATTATGCCTGCAAGAAAACTCGTCAGATCCAAAGACAAACACAGACTGAAGATGAAGGGCTACAGAAAATATATCAAAGCAGAAGGGATGAAAACAAATCAAGAGCTGATATTAACATCAGACAAAATAAAGCTCCACCTAAAAGGCGAGGATGGATATTACATGGTCAAGGGAGGAATCTATCAAGAAGTACCCATCATGAATATTATACAGCCAGTGCCAGACCACCTTAATATATGAAACAAATAGTGACAGAGCTGAAGGGAGACACTGATGGTAACACAATAGAGTAGGGGTCTTCACTACCCCAATGACATCAACAGACAGATCATCCAAGCAGAAAATCAACAAAGAAATAAAGGCCTTAAGTGAAGACTAGACCATATGAACTTAGACATACAGAGGATTCTCCCCCAACAAAAAAAGAATATACAATCTTCTCAAGTGAACAAGGGGTATTCTCAATGATAGATCACTCATTATGCCAGGACACAAAACAAGCCTCATTAAATTTAGGAAGACTGACATTACAGAAAGCATCTTCTCTGACCACAAGGAAGTCAAACCAGAAATGAACCAGAAGACAAAATTGGAAGATAAAACAATATGCTTCTGTGTTAACTCCTGGACAACTGAAGAAATTAAAGACAAAATTAAGAATTATCTAGAAACAAATGAAAATGAAGAGATGAGCTACCAGAACATGTGAGCTGCAGCTAGAGCAGTATTAAGAGGAAAGTTTATAGCAATATAAGTGCACATCAAAACAAAAAAGAACTCACATAGCCCAAGCTACCCTCAGAAAAAAAGAACAGCAGAGGAGGTGCGCTCTGGTGGCCTAGAGTTAAAATCAGGTGCAGTCGACATTTGTCCAAAGATCCAGGTTCAAGACCTTGGGCCAGGGAACAACCAATGATGAACGGCTGACCAGAATAAAGTGCTTCTTCCTCCTCTCTCTTCCCGCCTATCTGCTTGCTGACCTTCATTTCTGCCTGCACCTTTCCTTCGAAAAAATTTAAAAAAAAACAAAACTAGTATGATGTTGGAACAAAAACAGACACACAAACCAATGGAATAAAATCAAGAGCCTAGAAATAAAGTCACACCTATACGGACAGCTGTAGAAACCAAGAGCATAAATGGAGGAAAGTATACTCAACAAATGGTACTGATAAAATTTAACAGACATCTGCAAAAAAATAAAATTAGATTAACTCATTAACACAACACACAAAAATTAATTCAAAATGGATCAAAGAATTGACCTAAGACCCCAATATCATAAAATACATAGAAGATAATGTAGGAAAACCCCTCCGTGACAACCTCAAAGAAGCATTTGGTGAAGGGACTTCTACAGCAAAAGAAACGAAAGTAAAACTAAACAATTGGGACGGCATCAAACTGAAAAGCTTCTGTATAGCAAAAAGTGGCTGCCACTAAAACAAAAAGGCAACCCACGGAATGGGAGAAAATATTCACATGACGTACATTAGACAGGAGTTTAGTCTTCAAAATACATAGAGTTCATAGACCTCAGCAACGAAAAAGCAAACGACCCACTCGAAAATATGGGACAACGATCTGAACAGACACCTGACTAGAGAAGACACACTGTTGGCCTACAGACACTTGAAAAAGGTGCAACATCATATCATCAGAAAATGCAAATAAAAACCACAATGAGCACCACCTCTTATCAGTGAAAATAGCTTCTACCAAAAAGTCTAGAAAAAAACAAGTGTTGGAGAGGGTGTGGAGAAAAAGAAACCCTCCTACACTGTTGGTACGAATGTCAATTAATGCACCCTCTCTGGGAAACAGTGTGGATATTCCTCCAAAATAAAAAAAAGTGAAGCAACAATAAGATATCACCTAACATTTGTATGACTGTTATTGTCCAAAAGTCTGGCAACAACAACTGTTGGTGAGACTGTGGAGAAAAGGAAACCCCTTTACGCTGCTGGTGGGAGTGTAAACTGGTGGAACCCTTATGGAAAGCAATATGGAAGAGTCCTCAAAAAACTGAAAATGGCAATCCCATATGATCCCATCATCCCACTTCTGGGTATTTACCCAAAAGACATGAAACACCAATTGGCAGAGACATAGCAAGCCCATGTCCATGCACCATTATTTTCAACAGCCAAGACTGGAAGCTACCCATGGTCAGATGACTGGACAAAGATGTGGTATACATACATCGTGGAATACTACACAGTCCTCAAAAAGATGAGATCCTGTCATTTCCAACATGAATGGAACTAGAGGGCATTATGCTAAATGAAATAAGTCAGAAGAAAGACAAATACTGGGTGATCTCACTCATAATGGAAAATAAAAAGAAACAAAGCAAAGGAACAGATGAAACAAAACCAACCCTTGAACATTAACAATAGAACTGAGGCTACCAGCGGGGAATGGGGTAGGAGGTGGAGGCAAGAAGTGGTGGGGTCCAACAGACAATGTGAAGGACTTTCAGAAATTTGGTGTTAGGAAGGGTGTGTTGTCATATATTTAAGGAACAGGGAACCTGCACATATGAATTTATACTATTTTGTAAAAGTTACCTCAATAAATATTAAATTTAGCACAAAAAGAAAAAATTAAGGGAAATACACAAAAAAAGATGGTTCTGCAATTCAGTCCAGCAATCTCACTTGTAGGAATACACCCAGAGACGACAAACATGCTAATTAGAAAAAATATCTGCAACCCTATATTCATAGCGGCACCATTCACAACAGCCAAGACATGGAAACAACCTAAATGTTCATCAACAGATGATGGATACAGAAGCCGTGGTCTAGATACTCAATGGAATTCTATGTAGTAGTTAAAAATGACGAAATTGTGTCCTTTGCAACATCTGGATGGAACCGGAGGGGATCATGCTAAATGAAAGAAGCCAGAAAAAAAGAGAAGTACAGGATGGTTTCACTTACATGTGGAATGTAAAGAAACAAAACAAATGAACAACAAATCTGAATATTCAATATTCACAGGATGCAAGACTATGGCTGGGGGGGTAGTTGGTGGGGGGGGCGATGGCGATGATGTTTGGGACGACACTGAGGGGGCGCACCTGGGAGCAGGGAGGGAAGGAAGGTAGGGAGTAGCTGGTGGTAAAGGGCACTAGAACTCTGGTGGTGGGTGTGGTGTGAAATACATACGACTGAGAAGCTATTTTAATAGTCTAAAATGAATATAGTAAAGAAAATAAATAATAAAGTTATTAAATATATATAACATATACTGAAATTCAAATTAGTTTACAACCTAAATCAGTTTCACCAAAAATCAAGTGTTTCCATAATTAAAGCCCATATTTACCTTAAAATACTCCAACAGCCCCCGGCAGGTGACTTTGGACCCATTGATCTCCTTCTCCATTAAGTTGGCTGGGTTTAACACAAATGGTATCAGGGTCTGTAGCTGTTCTTTGAATTCACTGGCAACATCTGTTCACAGGATCATTAAGAAGGAAACAGTAAGTCAGACTCAATTCAACCAAAAGTGATCACGGACTGCAATCTTCAGTCTATCTTAACACTGCTAGCTGAGAGTGAGGGGAGGGGGCCCCAGCCTGTGTGTCTGACGCTTTCTGGTTCTACAGCCAGGTTGCTGAAGCACGTCCATCCTGATGTACTTTAGTGTCTCCTTCTGAGACAACTGACCCAATCACTACTCCACCAGGGTGTGCCGTGTTAGCTCTTAAAAAAGAGATCCCACAAAGATCCCCAAACCCCTTCCACCCAGAAGTCTGGGCACAGAAAGAAAATCTTCACCCAACCAAGCTGGCGCTCTGACCTTGAGCTTCCAACTTTCAGAACTGTGAGAAAACAGTCACATGTAAGTTACCCGTTCTATGATATTTTGTGACATCAGCCTGGACAGAGTAAGAAAGAAACACAGCTGGACCTCTAAAAATGGCAGAGATTATTATTTCCACTCTACTGAGAACCTAAGCAGCTCAGGTAAGTTTATAAACGCCAAGTGCTTAGTTACCACGTGTGTAAACTGAGGGCTAGTCATTAAATGACTCAAGGTTTTGATGACTAAGGAACAAACACAAGATAATGGAACCCAAGAGTTCCCACTCTGACATCCCTACCTGGGCTCCTAGTCAGTAGCTCCTGATCTTAAAACATGACCCAGCATCAGGTCTGGCTACAATCACAAACAGGACGAAAACAACAGCCATGCCATGTTTCATGGTACCTTCTTAGGGAAGTTAATTTTGCTTGATAAATATTAACTAATGTTTCGTCTTCCTTTATGATTCACCTTTATCTCTCATAAACCAATAACCACAGCATGTCTCTCAACCAGACCCTAAGCAGTTATCACCACCACCATTTCAGATGGAAAAATAAATTAATTCAGATGGTCACAGTAAAGAAGCAAAGGATGACTAGACTCTAAATATTACTCTGACAGAAAACTCCTCAGCATTCACTAGTCAGAACTGACATTTTCTGGTGGTCATTTAGTTATAAAGACTAAGTCACATGTTTGAAATAACATCCCCTGTAACAGACCTTTCAATTTCCCATCGAAGTCAGGGCTTGTGGCCACCTGGAGTCCTGGATGTGGTAGGAGAAAACAGGTGACACTGGAGAAACATGAGTGAATGTGATTTCGGACATTCTGAATTTCTTCATGTTGATCTTCTTTCACCTGCCAATGGAGACCAAGAATTTACAAAAGACTATTGTTTTTCTTTACTGGGAATCCATGGCCTGGGAGAGAGGAAAGGAACTTCCCAACGAGGAGCGGGCACAATAGCCTATGCTTTGTCCAACGAGAAAAATCAGAATCCTAAGAAGCAATAAATGCATAGATTTGATTCACCATCTCTTGGCTCCTCTAGCTACCAAAGAACAGATAGTAAAGAGTTTCCTAGGAAGAATATTACACAATACCTAAGAGAACAACGTCAGCTTGTGGGCACGAAGGAGGCTCTGACCAATTAGGAGTAACTGACAAAGGACGCCTCTATTTCAGTTTTGGAGAACAGGCTTATCCTGTTCATATCCATTCCAAAGCAAATAAGAATTTGAATAAAAACAACAGAATTGAAGTCCTGAATGTGACATTCTAAAGGCACATATTGAACCTGATGTAAAATGTGACATCAGAGCTTGGGCTTTTGCCCAGAGTTCGTCTCTACATTCCCACGGTGAAACACACCCAGGGTCTCTAATCATAGCATGGACAGTATCAATGTGTTAGCATTCCTAAGTATCCAACACAATTTAATTTTCCATAGTCTGCTTTAAATGCAATAGCTAAAGACAAATGAGAAAGTTACCACCACTTCTGCTAACTCCTCAGAAGACTATATTCCTACTTACCTGCAGACGTTTATTCAAAAATGACATTCCTCCCTGCAGTCCATAGCTGTACTCATAAGGGAAACTCCAGTCTCGAACCAAAAACATCAGTGTCTTTTTAGGAAAAGAGAAGATTTTAATGTCACATTGAAACTAGCAAACCAGTAACTAGTAAATTCTCTTTGCATAAATTCAGCTACTTCAAAGCGGGAAAGAAAATGTGCTGAAGGATTTATCTATTCTGCAATATCTTAGAAACTTTGTTAGTACCAGAAAAGCAAAAATGAGCACCACAAATTCACCTGTTCTTTCTATTCCCTTGGGTTTACAGGAACAGTTTATGGGACAAGGGAGAAAACAAAATGGTGCTGGCTAAGCATATTAAATCTACTTTTAACATCAGAAAGGAAAATGAAATCAAATGACAATACTTCAAGTCCCTCTACTCGAACTGAGGTTACAGTACATTCTCATCTTCATGAAACAATTAACTCGAACAGAGGTCAGCAAACTCTTTCTATAAAGGGTTAGAGTAAATATTTTAGGCTGGTGTAGCAAGCAGCCACGAACACCACAAAATAACCAAAACTGTAGTTATGAAATTAACATTTAAATTTATAAAATACTATTCTTCTTTCGATTTTTTTTCAAGCACTTAAAAATGTAGAAATCATGCCGAACTTGCAGGTCATATAAAAATAGGCAACTGGCTATGTTTGGCCTGTGCATTATAGTTTGCTGATCTCTGAACTAAAACAAAGACATAAATTACATTAAAGTTAATAGTCTACCTGGAAGGGCTTTTGAAAAATTTCATCCATTGCCAGACGACCATATTCTGTGAAGAGCTTTCAAAATAAAAGAGTTGTGGTTTATCAGGACAATTACTTCAAGTATTTCTATGGCTTTTCTTTAGCAAAGCTTAATATACTGAAAACTTCTATGAGACCAAAGTTCCACAGTCTCAAAAGCCCGCAGGAGTCATGAACCTTTAGCTTTGGTTACTCCTCACACACATCCCACGTTCAAATTCATTAACAAACCCAGAATTCACCCACTCACTACTTCTGTGTGGCCTGTAATGATACACGTCTCCTAACCAGTCTCGCTGCCTCAGATCTTGACCCAAAAGACTATTCTCAATGCAGCAGCCACAGTGGCTGGATCACGTCTTATCTCTGCTCACTTAGTATAAAAGCGAGTCCTTACAGTGAGTGAGACTCGGTCACATTGGCTCTCCCTGCTGTGCTTCAAACACGCGGGGCTGACGGCTGCCTGACGGCCTTCGTGCTGGCTGCGCCTTCTGCCTGTACCGTGCTTCCCCCAGACACTGGACAACCAGCTCCCTTACTTCTGCACGTCTTTACTCAAACGGCTCCTTCTCAATCAAGCCTTCCAGGCTCATGTACCTAAAAGATTACAATTTTCCACACTGCATTTCCCACCCTGTATGTCTTTTGTGTTTTTCTCTTTAACATGCCACACCACCCAACATACTAAGACTTTGCTTATCTTGGCTGCTGTTTGTCTTCACCACTAGCATTTAGACCCCATGAGGGCAAGAACGGCTGTCTGTTTGGTGCACTACGTACCTCCAGCAGTAAGAAGAACAGTATTTATGACATTTAAATGACAGAATCAACAGATTCCTTAAGGTTAGGGTTTACACATACATTTACTTCTATTTCTTCATGAAGACTCACAAGAAGTACAGCAAAATGAAGTATAAAAGTGGTAAACTCACAGGACAAAGAGGATGAGAAATAATGTGACAGCAGGGAAGAGCTGTCCAAAATAATATGGAAAAAAACACAGACCAGTGAGAAGTGCGTTGGGTTTTGGTTTCCTCTGCCCCGCTAAGAAATCTTCGAGAGGTAGACGCCAATGAGAAATAAAGAGTCTCTTGACAGAGTCGCCAAAAGGCTCAGAAGTTAGAAGCACCAGTTACCTTAAAAGAAGGGGGCAGTGAGTGGACTGGTAAGTCAAAAACAGCTGCAAGTCTTTGCTGAGAGCCAACACTCCCAGGTCCTGCCCGTCCCGGCCCCAAGCCTCTCCTCACCCCACAGAAGATGGGAAGGGTACCATCTGGAGAGGACAAGCCAGAAAGAATTCAGACTTTGATACCGAATCGGCTGAGGACAAGAGTGAGGCCTCGTCGGTCTAGACCCAGCGGTGCGACTGGGACTTGACACAGGCTTCGCATCTCGCTCACCCTGCTGCTGCACCACAGCCTGGAGTTTTAAAGAATTCGTCTCTGGAGCAACTGACAGCCCAAGAATAACAGCCCGCAAACACAGACATTGAGGGTTTGCAGCAAAACAGCTGAAGAGTTTTTGCCCCATCACCTCACAGTGGTGCAAACTGACACACGGCGCCGACCCTTCACCCAGGCTCCCAACCTCCGCTGGCTCGCTGGAAACACAGCCAGCAGACAACCTGTGGGGAAAATCTCCAAGAAAAAGAAAACCTCATGCCCTTCAATTCTACACCATCATTTTACATGCAGTTCCTTTTATAATCTCTTCTCTCCCTTTTTTTTGTTCTTTTACTGAAATACCTATTATTAACATATTAAACCTCTCCTGAATTGGTCCCCAAATCTTCCCTTTTTTTTCTGTGCTTCCTTTTCTCCCTCTGCTCCCCATTCTCCTTTCCTTCCTCCCCGTCCTCCCTCTCTCCACTCTGTTCCACTCCCTCCCAATTTCTAGTCTGCCTCTTTATTCAGCCTGCTCGGAACGTTTCTTCCATTTATCTTCTAACTCCTCCTCTACTAAGTTTTCCATCTTTGCTGTCACAGCTTTAATTTCTTTAATTTCGTGGGGCTCTACTTTGCTCTCTGAACGTTGCTACTAGGAGCATCCTGTTTCTTGGCTGCGACAGTTGCGGTATCTTATTTTTCCGAAGATATGAATTTAGGAAGAATGAAGAAAAAGCCCACACGAAGGTACACTACCATGAAAACTCATGCTAAGAGTAAAACCTTACATGCTTCAGAGAAATAAAAAGGTCCCATAAAATGATCAGGTATCGGAGGGTGCGTGACTTCAACTGCCAACACTAAAGCTGGAAGGTAATAAAAAAGCACGGGCTTCAATTCTCAAAGAAAATTATTTCCACCCTGTAGTTCTAGGATGAAATTACACTATTCTCAGACTTACAAGACCTCAAAAGAGTTACCTCCTTCGAATCTTTTTACCCTTTTTCAGGAAACTACTGGAGAATGCACAGAATTAAGGGGAATAGGAACAAAAGAATAAATGGGATCCAACTGAGAAAGGAATTAAAGAAATTGCCGGGATGCGAGCTGTGCACCAGGCGCAGAAGAGAATCCAGACTAAAGCAGAACAGAATCCAGGAGTGATGCCTCCCCAGGGGAAAAGAAAATAGAACTTGAAGTGCCAGGACCATACTTGGAAGTTTAGGAGTCTGTTCATTAGAGATGCATTAGTGATCAGCATTAGTCACCAGCAAATTAATGTCAAAGTGAAAAGGAAATAAATTACAAGAAATGCAACCATAGTCCACAGTGAGTCTCAGCTATGAAATATACCTATTTATATCCATCTATATTCATGTAAAAAGGCAAATAAAAAAAATGTAATCAAAAATTGTGATATAACTCCTAGGAGAAGAAAGGGAAGGAAAGTATATGTAAGATTATCATAAGAGTGATGAATAACTAAATCCTGGTGCTCCCTGCCGGCCCAGTGGATAAAACCACTGCACTCAGTCCACGCACATCCCAAGGACCCAGGTTCAAGACCCAGGGCTGGGGAATAACCAAGATGAGCTAAATAAAATAAATAAACAGTCTTTCCTCCTCTCTCTTCCTGACTGCCTACCTGCCTTCATTCCTGTCTGTACCTTTCTTTAAAAAAAAAAAAAAAAAAAGTAAATGAAATCCTAATTTTATAGAAGGTATTAATACATACACACACATTTAAAGGAAAGGTTCAGGCGGGAATGAAGGCGAGTAGACAGGCAGGGAGAGAATGGAGGAAAGAGCATTTTATTTTTATTTAGTAGTTCACACTGGTTGCCTCTCTCCCACGCCGGAACGAGAACCCAGAAGTTACGTACTTCAAAGGTGACTGACCTAACTGCTACTCTACCAGGGCACATCATATTTAAATGTTTTAAACTAAGAAAGAGGACTATAACCATGTTGTTTAAAAACTTAGAGGCACCTAGCAGGAGACACAGCTAAAAGAGTTACAAGTTGTTGTCTCTAAAGAAAGACTAGGAGGTAGAAAGGATGCTATTTCATTTTTAAACTATGTATATATTTTAAGAAATAAAACACTGATAGCTTTTTATTGATTAAAAAAAAAGCACTTGGCGTGCCCTGGGGGAGTAGGGTTCAGCACAGTCCACATACACCTCAAGATCCCCGGTTCAAGACCTGGGGTTGGGTGACGGAGTTATTACCAAGATGGACAACTAAATAAAAAATGCTTCTTCCTCCTCCACTATCTTTCTGTCTGTCTGCTTCTGCTCACCTTCATTCCTGCCTGCACTTTTCCTTTAAAAAGAGAAAGAAAATAATAACAACAAATATCTTATTACCAATTTACTGAGCTGACTTCCAGTGTTTGCCCTACAAACCTGCACATCCAACCCCAGCTTCATAGGCAAAGGCACATCATCTGTGGTGCTCTGGATTTCCCTCCCTTCACCCCAGACACTTCCATTTTATCTTCTGCAACTTCAGGTCCAAAATGAACACTCCCCTAAGCTTCCAGCTTGGCATTTCTTCTACTGTCTTACTTTAACTAGAACTTGGGTGCACAATATTCCCTACAGATATTTCAAGTAGTGATATTATTCTTTCATATTCCACGTGTCTCTGGATCAAAAGGTGAGCTTGCTGACTCTGACTTTCTTGCTTCCTTTTTCCCTTTTAAATCATTACTCTCCATCTTCTTATAAAAAGTCCTACTCCTGCCCTGGTGGCTCAGGTGCTTAGACATTGGTTAGGTTGTAATCCATGTAAAGCCCAAGGACCCAGGTTCAAGACCTGGGGCTGGAGAATAACCAAAATGAACATTTCAGTAGACTGTATCTTCCTCCTCTCTCTTCCTACCTTCCTCTTTCTCTTAAAAAAACAAAAAAAAACAAAACAACAATAACAAAATAATCCCAAAGAAGCCTACTTCTTTAGGATTCGTGCTTTTCAGAGAACCCCTTACCCCAATCTTTACTAAAGTCCATCTACTAACCATATGGGCATCCCCTCTCACTCATCGAGGGCCTTCACACCTGTCCCAATCTCCTTCATCAAAGCAACCATTTCCATTCAATCCCTGCCTCAGCCAAGAACCTAAAGTGGTAAAGATTTTTTTCCCTCCATTATAGTAGGACATAATTAAAAGAATCAGAAAGCTTGAGGTTGAAACGATCATGGAAAGACTCAAACATATCTTGTCTCTGAGGTATCAGAAGACGGCAGAATACCTGAGGAAAATAACAAAGGAGACATACATACATACACCATCATTTCCTTACCACATGTTAAGGGTAGAATTTTGCTCCCCCCACCCGGCAACCCCAAAATATGCTGAAGTCCTATTTCCTGGTACTTGTGACTGTGACCTTACTGAAAACAGGGTCTTCACAGATGTCATCAAGTTGAGATGAGATCACTAGAGTGGGCCCGAACCCAGTAAGAGTGGCATCCTTATACAAGAAATACCAGACACAGGGAGAAGAGCACGATGTGAAGACAAAGAGAACACACACACACTGGGATGACAGCCACATGGAGCCAGAAGCAGAGACTGAAGCACTACAACTGCAAGCCAAGGACTCCACCGGGGCGCACCCCTAACTTGATTTCTGACTTCCAGCCTCTAAAACTATGAGAAAATTAATTTCTGGGTATGCTCTGGTGGAGGAGCAGTGGGTCAATCACCTCCAAAGGAGCACAGGCCACATAGTCCTGAGTGTAAGTCCTAGGTCCAAAGGGAAAACAATCAAAGTGAACAACTAAATAAAAATAAAATGAAATGCTTTTTCCTCCTCCTCTCTCTTCCTGCCTGATCATCTTCATTCCCGCCTGCACCTTGCCTTTAAAAAAAAATAATTTCTGTTGTCTTAAGGGTTTTAGCTTGTGGTACTTTTATTATAACAGTCCTAATAGACCACCTATTCATTCAGGCATCCTCTCTCTGACTGGATGATAAAATCCACTTTTACCTGAAACACTACTGCATCTAGCACTTGCCTCACACAAGTCAGGCATTCAGAAACCTGTGTGAAAGGAAGGAACATATGAAAAAGTAAATGTCTCATGTCAGGTATCAAGGTTAAGTTTTGATGGACGCATTTTACAACATTTACAGAAACAGCTCTTGACCGGCCCCGGGTCAGCACTGGCTGGGCCCGTCCACTGCGCACAGCAAGGAAGTGCTGGTAATCACAGTAACGGTCAAAGCTTCCAAGTTATTTTATTTGTAAAGGAACATAAATTAGAACAAATTCAAGGAAATTCCTGTAATAAATGACACCCTCACTCTCTGATACATTTTCTTAAACGTCTCACTGACGGGTGCACCCTGGTGGAACAGCAATCGGGTCCAACACCTCCGAGGAAGCAGGTCCCGTGTGTCCAGGTCCCAGGGAAAGGCAACCAGTGTGAACAACTAAATAAAAATACAACTGGGATGCTCCTCCTCCTCTCTGCCACCTGCCTGCCTATTTGCCTTCACTCCTGCCTGCACCTTTCCTTTCAAAAAAAATTTTAAAAATGAATCAGTCGATCCAGGGCACATATCCAGAGGATACAAAATTTCTAATCAGAAAAAATATCTACAACCGGATGTTCACAGCAGCACAGTTCACAGTAGCCAAGATGTGGAAACAACCTAAATGCCCAACAACAGATGACTAAAGACAGAAGCTGTGGTCTACATGCTCAATGGAATTTTATGTAGGTATTAAAAAAAAAAAAGATGAAGTTGTGCCCTTTGCAACAATCTGAATGGAACTAGAAGGGATCATGTTAAGTGAAATAAGTCAGAAAGAAAAAGGGAAATACAGGATTGTTTCACTCATGTGAAATACAATGAAATGAAACAAATAGATCAGCACCAGCAAAACTCACAAGACACAAGATGATGGCTGCCAGGGCTGGGGGTGAAGGTGGTGGGGGCAGAGGGAAGGAGAAAAGGGGTGATAAAGGACAGTGAGGTGGGGGTGAAGAACAGATGGCAGCGTGCCCTAGTGCAATAGCAGTTGTGTCAATCGCCTCCAAGGAGCAATACCCCTGGGTCCAGGGGGAAACAACCAGTGTGAATGAATAAATAAAAACATCAAATAAAGATGCTTCTTCTTCCTTTCTCTTCCTGCCTGTTTGCCTACTTGTCTTCATTCCTGCCTGCACCTTTCCTTTAAAAAGAAATAGAAGAGATTGAGATGCTATATCAATATTCAGAAATCAATGTAGCATTGCAAACAAGATAAAAATACTAATTTTAAAAAACGTATCAGTGGAAGAAGTAAAAACAGAGAACCACACCAGAAATTACATCTAACTCTGTAATACCCATTGAAGAGTTTTTTTGGTCTCTGTTTCTTTGGGCTTTTTTTTTAAGGCAAGATGCAGTCAGGAGAGGGGAAGGAAGAAGCACTTCATTTCTTTTCCAGTTGTTATTGTGGCTGCTCTTCCCAGCCCGGAGCGTGAACCCGGGTCCTCGGGATGTGTGCGGTTTGTGCTGTGGCTGGAGGTAGCTGACCAACCTGCTACTCTACCGGTGTGCCCCATGGGAGAATGTTAAGAGCTGCTGCTGTGAAGAACAGAAGACAGGGACTAATGACAGTAATAAAAGTACTACTAGTGACGAGTCATTATTAAGCACAAACTATTTTCTAGGCACATAATTCTATGCATTTTAGAAATATTAATTGATTCACTCTCACCTGAATTACTGCAATAGCTTTCTAAGGAGTAAAAACAGCACGTGTGCCCCCCTGGAAATCTATTCTAGACACAGCAGCCAGAGCAACCGATCTTTTTATAACAGGTAAAATAACATTGCTCGGCTGAGGAAAACACGGCTCTCAACTCACTGAGGAAAAGCCAAGTCCTTACAAAGCCCTGTCGCCAGTACCTCAATGCCTCACTGACTTCATTTCCGAGCCTCTTCCTGTCCCTCCAAACCCACACCCTGGCTACTCCTTGAAGCTGCCAAGCACACTCCACCTCAGAGACTTTTTCTCTGTTCTCTGTCCTCTAATATCCCCACAGCCCCAGACACACCCACAGGACTTATATGCCCACTTTCTTCTGTTCTGCTCAATCCAGAGGGCCTTCCCTGGCCACCCAGCTCCACCCCAGAAACAGGGCTACTACGAAGCAAAAGCTTCCTCCCGATGCCAACCTTTTGCTGCAACTACTCAGCTGTAAAATGTCTTAATCTCAGACTTTTAAAAAACACATTATGACACTAAGTGTTTTAAGAAGAACATATACCTGTAGCTGTTGAAGATCATCCTCCTGAATGTTCTGGGACAAATTATAAATCTAGAAAACAAAAATCCAGATGGATACTGCTCTAGTTTACCTCAAATCGCAAATACACCTAAAGCATGAAATAGAAGCTTTGCAAAAGTAAAGGTTTGCAAATAAGCATATGAGAACTGTTCAAAGAGTAATGGTGTCCGTCTCTTGGAAAATTATGCATTGAAAGTTGAAACCACAAAATTGTCTTCTATCGTTTAAAGTACAGTTTTCCTCAGTTCTCATGAAATATATATTTCTTTTATGATGCAATTAATGTGGCTTCAATTTCCATTTTTCAGACTTCTCTGGGAGCATCTTACATATACATATGCATATGTATATAGATGGATATATGACTACAGTAGACAAGAATTTAGGCTTCTTCTGAAGCTTATGAGAGCTTAATTTTTATCTGCAGTCTAGAAAGAACATTTACATATCACCATAGGGATTCTGATGACAGAACAATAACTGAAACTAGATGCACTCCCTTATCTTATTTCCTCTGCAAATTTTTCCACGGCCATGTTCAAGTTTTACCTGAACAGAACTGGTCATGGTGCTCAGCGCAAAGATGGTAGCGCAGTCTTTCACCGTGGACTGGCTGTCAAACGCCCCCTGGGTATCCATGAGAACAACCGCAACCTAAAAAAAAAGGAAAACAGAAACAAAAACGTTACAGTGAGAAGGGAGAAATACAAAGGAGATACTGAAAAGTACAGGTAGATGGTGCCCCCCTGGTGGAGCAGCGGTTGGGTCAATTGCCTCCAAAAGAGCGCAGACCATATATCCCCAGGTGTGAGTCCCAGGTCTGGGGGAACAACCCGTGCGAACAACTAAATGAAAATAAAATAAAGATGCTTCCTCCTCCTCTCTCTTCCTGCCTGCCCACCTGCTCATCCTCATTCCTCTCTGCACCTTTCCTTTAAAAACACAAAAGGAAACCACACAAATGGACAAAATAAGACAAAAATAAATATTTAAAAAAGGAAAGAAAAAGAAAAGTGCACGTAGCATTTAAATGAGGCACTTGCTGTGTATTCTGTCAGAAAAGCGCTTTTTTAACCAGAGGACTTGCCGGAGCAAACTGTCTGCTCTGACCTGGTGAGATGACACAAAACTGAGCCAACAGAGCAACCTGGAGGAGAAAGCAGTCACCCATCAAAGCAACAAAGTGTTGGCACCAAGGAGCTCACACACCCAGCCAGTCATTCAGATGCTTTCTGTTGTTGACAAAGAAACTGAAAACACTAATTCACTTAATTTAAACATAGACATAACAAAAATAAAACACATGGGTTGGTATATTTTTGGCATTTATCTGCAAAGCACTACAGTCTTCGAAATTTCTAGAGTTTTCTGGCTGTTTGATCAGAGAAATTTAACATTTATTGATGTTTACAAGAGACCACACCAGACTGTCGACAGAAAGACACACAGTATCAGGTGTGGCGAGGGTGTGACGAGGATGTGGAGAGGCTGGACCTGCCTGCATTGCTCGGGAGACTATCGGGGGGTGCAGCTGATTTGGGGGGCAGTTTGACAGTGTATTGAAGGGTTAGATACGGAACTGCCATGTGATCCAGAAACTCCACTCCTTAGATCTATACTCGAGAGAATAAAAAACACATTTACTCCTATAAACTCTAATAGCAAAACAAAACAAACTTTAAGAGGATGGAAGGCAGGCAGCTGGCAGGAAGAGAGGAAGAGTAAGCATTTCATGTAATTACGTGTACTATTTTTTCGTTGTTGTCGTTTTTCCCCCTGGTCCCCAGCTATGAACCTGGGTCTTTAGGATGTATGGAGTCTGCACCCCGAGGTGCTGGCTTAACACCTGAACCACCACGGTGCAACAACAAAAATTTTTACTAGGTCAGAGATCTGAATAAATACTATTCCAAAGAAGACAGTCAGAGGGTCAACAGATACTATATGAAAGACCCCGACAAAAATAAGACATGTGAGGCACACAACACAAAAATTAGAGATCCTTCAAGAGAAACAAGGTGGGGAGAGCAGGGAGGGAAGACATGAGCTACCTTCAAAGTTCTGAAAGAAAAAGCTGTCAGCCTAGTATTCCATACCCAGAGTAAATATTTTCAAAACAAGTGCAAAATACTTTTTCAGATCTATGGAAGCTAGAAGAATTCAGTACCAGCAGACCAGAACTACAAGAAATAGTAAAGGAAGTCCTTTAGGCAGAAAGAAAAATAAACACAGAAATAGATGGAAATATGCATACAGTTAACAGCAATTATATGAATAAATATATAGGTTTTTTTATTATTTAAATATTGTTAAAAGATAACCAACTGCATTAAGTTAACTGTTCAGTTTAAACAAAAACAGAAAATAATGTTATTAAAATAAAATTATGTTATAATAGCATAAAAGCTGAAGGGGAGAAATGGAATGGCAATCTTATCTCAATAAAGCTGTTAAAAAATTAAAAAGCAGCATCCTGGTGGCCTAGCAGATAAGGATGGTGGACACAGTCCTCATATATCCCAAGGACCCAGGTTCGAGACCCAGCGCCAGGGGAAACTGCAAAAATGAACAACTAAATAAATAAGGTACTTCTTCCTCCTCTTTTCCTGCCTGCACCTTTCCTTGAAAAAGAAAACATGAATATATGAATACATGAATATATTATATTTTTAAAAAAATTAAAAACTAGGTAAGCAAACACCTGTGCTCAGATGGCTTAAGGTACAAGTCATGGGACACGGGTCAGGGGGCCAGAAGAAAACAAAAAACAAAAACAAAAGAAAGAGTTGTCCATCAATGACCCAGGTCCCCAAATACTCAGTGATAGCATTATGAAAGGGCTGAAACTGAAACACCTTACTACACTGGAACGACTCAAAATTAGAGGCACAAACAGCTGTGGTGGAATGTTTTCAAGATGGGGTTCAAAGGAGAAGGAGTGGATCTATTTAAGAAACTGACAGCCCCCAACCAAATCCACTCTTGCACTTAAGAAGCACATGACTTGGCCCTCCCAACCTTTCAAGGAAATCTAGAAGCAGTGCTGGGACAGGGTGAGCTCCCCTCTGACAGCCTGACCACTCCCTTCTGAAGTGTGAGAGCCTACAGTGCCCGTTCTCTGTCCACGACACCAGCAACCCGGAGGAGGAAGTCAAGTTGTTTCAAAACAGCTGAGAGCATTAGCCTCTGGGAAGTGAAAATGGCGGGCGAGGAATGGACACTTGACAGCCATTTTTGTTAGAAGCCTTTACTGCTGTGAATTATATTCACAGTGTTGAAACCATGCACTTACATCATCCTGATAAAAACTGTTTTTCCACTGGACAATCACAGTACACAAAGTGCTCACTCTTCTATAGGAAGGCCACGTGTAGGGCTTCTTCTTCCTTACCTTCTTCCCACCTGGCTTCTCCACAGTGAAAACTTCACTCCAGATCTGAATCCCAGTGGTTTCTGGGTCCGAGCCCCCTCGCCATGAAAATCCTGTTAAGGGTTCTTCAGGGTCACCCAGCCAGTTTGGATGGCTACCACCTTCCTTCTGCGCGAGAAATAAAGAATTTCCAGATCTCACATCTGAGCTGTTTTCGCATGGAAGATAGTCTGGGAGCCAGTTCCACTCTCTCGGACACAAAAGGCCACCTTCTGATTTTCTAATTAGAAATGAACAATAAATCGACCTTACCTGGAAATACAGGTATCGCAGCATGAAGTCCAGGAAGAAGGACTTGCCCTTTCGGAAGGCACCAGCCACAGACACCACCACCACATCCAGGTCTCGGACGTGGTCCTGCAGGAGGACGCTGGCCAAGGCTTTCTCTTCTAGCTCAAAGGAATGCTGGTCTTTCTGAACCAGAACCACCTGCACTGGACCAGGTTTTCCACCGTCCATGGCATCACCTATGGGGGCAGAGAGAAACCTTTCATTTCAAATATATTTCAAATATGTATTGTTTAACATGGGAAGAACAAAAACCTCATATAGGAGCAGAAGCACTAGCCATCCTTGTAAAAACTGACACATTAGACATTAAGATTAAAAGACACCACTAAGAAAGTAAAAATGGGGTGTTCCTTGGGGCTCAGGCAGCTGAGACAGCTGGGGTGTGAACCAGGTTTGAGACAAGGACAGAGGTGAAAAAACAAAATAAAGTACTTCTCCCTATCTTCCTTTCCTCCTCCCTTCTGTCCTTCCCTCTCTCCCTTTCTCTTTTCTTTTCCTGCCTCTCTAAAAAAACAAAAGAGTAAGTACCTGCCACAAACTAGGAGAAAATGTCGCAATAAACACAATATCTGTATGCAACGTACTCATACCCAGAATCAGTATAGAAATTGGTAAAAGAAATTTTCCAATTTTTTAAATATTAAAGGGCAAAAAGCCAGAAACAAGCACTTCTTTTAAAAAGGATATTTAGGCACACCCTGACAGACCTGCCGTTTGGTCAACTGCCTCCAAAGGAGCGAGCTTCATAGCCCTGGGTTCAAGTCCCAGGCTCGTAGGGAAGTAACCAGTGTAAACAAGTAATAAAATAAGGATGAAATCTGCTTCTTCCTCCTTTCTCCTCCTGCCTGCACACTTCTTTAAAAAAAAAAAAAAGATGTTCGGGGTGCGCCCTGGTGGAGTAGTGGTTACATTCACCACCTCTGGTTGAGCACAATCCACATGCATCCCAAGGACCCGGGTTGACATCCCAGGACTGAGATGTGGGGGTGGGAGCACAACCAAGATGAACCACTAAATGAAAATAAAAGGCTTCTTTCTCTGCAATTTTCCTGCCCGCCTCTGCTCACCTTCATTCTTGCCAGCATCCTTCCTTAAAAGCAAAAAAAAAAAAGGATGTCCAAATGGCCAAGAATCATATGAAATTAAATGTAAACTGAAACAAAATCGGAAAGACTAAAATCTAAAAGACAGTATCTGGAGCACCCGGTGGCTCCAACAGCTAAGGCGCAGGCCACGTAAAGCCCCAGGACAGGTTTCCAGACAGATCAAAGCTGGAGGCACAACTGGAGCTGTCATACTGCGTGATGGGAGCATGACCACTGCACAGTTTACTGGTATCTACTAACACTAAATAGACCTGTGGTTCAGCAACCGCACTCCTAGATATATACTTAAAAGAAATAAAAGACATACATCCAAGAGCATTCACATCAGTTTTATTCAATCTAGTGCCAAACTGGAAATAACCCAAACATCCATCACCGATAGAGAGGGTCCCTGATACTGCTAAGCCTTTTAATGCATCATTTTACTTAATCCTCAGAACTCCATGGGGCAAATAATCCTGCCTTGTTTTTAAAAATTAGGAAACTAAAGTCTTACAAAAGTTAAGCCATCTTGTCCAACAGGTCCTGGAGAAAAGACTGAAAAGATCTTTAGGAGGCTGTTTTACAGATCACTCTTAATAACAAAGTCAAAATGTGAAGGGCAATTAATTCTATAACTCAAAATTAAGCACTAACGAGCAGCTTTCCCTAACAGAGCTGAAAGGACATAGATACTGATTCTTCAAAATTCAGAGCCACTAAGTAGCTGCAGATTTATGGAAAGCTTCCCCCAAACTACCAGCAGGACCTAAGGAATGAGGGGAAGCACTAATTCACTAAGCGTATCTACCACAAGTATTAAGGGAGGTGTTTGTGGGTTTTTTTTGTTTTTTTAGGTAGTTAAAATAGTATTTTAATTTTAATAATTAGGTATTTTAATGTTCATTGGGAAAAACCAAAATGATGTTTTAATGGATCATTATTTAGAAGTAAATGAAGTTTAAAAGTGAATCCACCTAAAGTAGGTTTGAAGACAAATCTTAAGTGAAGCACAGTAAGTACCACAAGAGGCAGACATGGCCAAAATCACAAATACGGTCCCCAAATTCCTTTCATCCAGGAAGCAGCGCAGGCTGCAGGATCACAACAGGCAAAGATGACAACCTGGAGACTCACTACTTTTTTATATTTACAAAATCAGACAGCAAAAAAAAGGGCTCTTGGTACTTTTCAATTTTTCATAGACCACTGCCGAACACATTAAATACAGATCAAATGTCACACTATGGTTGTAGTAAATGTGTACTGACACTTTTCTTTTCCACTGCTAACTGGATAAAAAGGAAGTATTTCTGTGACTACTCTGAGTTCTTGTTGCCACAGCAACGGGTGCACCTATGGCCGAGGCCTCCAGTCTTTCACACAGGAGAACTGAGAAGAATTCATGCAGACTTGATGGGCAAGCCACTGTGTTAAGTGTCATGCAGGACTCAGAGCAGCACCGAAGTCCCCGGCATGGCTGGGTACTCCCTCAGTGATCACGCTCCCCACCTGCCGTGGTCATGAATGTTTAGCTGCGCACATATAACTGCCCCCACCAACACACCTTCCAAACCAAACTCAGAGTTTCAGTTCTGACAGGAAATAATTCACACTTTGTGATCATGCACTTTGCAGCTTCCTGCTTGTCAAAGTGGGAGTGAGTCACCCTGGCACCTCATGCGCCTACCTGAGGGCAACACCCAGGGAAGGGAATAGGGAGTCACGACAATATAGGTGCAGAACCGCCATGCTGACTCACTTAAAAAAACAACAACAACAGTATTTTATTGTAGTAACTTTGTTTTACACACTTAAAATAAACCCCAGTGCGTCGGTTCCCCGTATGTGCAGTTTCCCCATTTGTCAGCTATGTCCACACACCTTGCCCTTCACCAAATCAAGTGTTCTTCACCGCTGTCCAGTGGGCCTCGCCACCACTTGCCCCCCCACCCGCTGTCCCATTCCCCATTTGTAACCACAGTTTCATTGCAAGTGTCCAAGGGTTGGTTTTATTTCATCTGTTCCTTAATTTTGTCTGAGTCACTTTTATGTGAATGAAAATTAAATGTCAGCCTTTGTAAAAAAAATTTAAAAAGGAAAGGAAAGGTACAGGCAGGAAGAGAGAGATGAAAGAGCACTTTATTTAGCTGCTCACATCAGCTGCTCCCTCCAGACTCAGTTCTTGAACTCAGGACCTT
Organism: Solenodon paradoxus; assembly: GCA_004363575.1. Lineage (NCBI taxonomy): Eukaryota > Metazoa > Chordata > Mammalia > Eulipotyphla > Solenodontidae > Solenodon > Solenodon paradoxus. The sequence continues at coordinate 121,115 of RJWH01002624.1, forward strand.
GAGATGTGCACGGGACCGCCCCCAGGGTATACTAGACCACTAGGCCACCAGGGCATGCCAGGTTTGTTTGCTTTTTAAAGGAAAAGCGTTAGTGCCTTTATTCCTATAAAGACAAGTAGGCAGACAGGAAGAGAGGAGAAAGAAGCATTTTCCATTCATCTTAGCTTTGTTGTTGATCTTGGTTGTTCCCCCAAGCCCCAGAACTCAAACCAGGCCCTTAAGATGTGTATGGACTATGGCCAGCCAGAGGCAACAGGCCCAACCACTATTCCAACAGGGAGCCCCAAATGTCAGACTTTTAAAAATCACTTATTTGGAGGCTCTATCACATGCAGCCAGACCTAGTAACCAATACATAAGTGCCCAGGACCTCACAATTAAATTCATAATGCCAGCTTTCGATTTCATCTATTTCACTATTAAACTTACTGACAACATGAATGCACTGACACAGAGCAGGAGCCTAATAAACAATTATTTCAACAAATGTTATTATAATCTAACTGAAGGCCACAACCTAAGGAGGTAGGAGTTAGAGCAAGTCATGGAAATTCTGGTTACATGGGGTGTGGGCAAGATGAAATAATCCAGTGACAAAATGCACAGTGAAGTGCACGTCATAAAAAGTTGAAGGACACCGTGGTGGCTCAGGTGCGAAGCTGGTGCCTGGGGTGTGGATTACGTAAAGGCCAAGGAGCCAGATTTGTGATGTGAACAATTAAAATAAATTAAGAGAAGTGCTTCCACCTCCTCTATCTTCCTTCCTTAAAATGCTTCTTCCTCTGAGACCACTAAGGAGCACAACTGGGGGTAAAAACTGTGCCAAAGCCTGTACTCATCTCCTCCTACCTACTGTGCAGTAAAAAGGAAGAGAACTAGTTGGAGAAATTGGGGTGATCCTGCACTTCTCTTTACAACAGTAGATTGGACACAATGTATTAAAAGATCTTGTTCCTTTGATTTGGATTCACTTAAGGGAAAAATCATTCTGAAATGCACACGTCACCAACAATTCAATTTAAACAAACAGAGCTATAGAGTGGTCACTTCTCACCACCCATCTTTTTCTCCCACTTCCTAAGACATTAGGACTATGTTACTCATTTTCCCAGTAAAAACTTTTGTTTCTACTCATACCTTTCAGATGCCACGTGACTGTCCTTTGCTGATTTATTCTAACATCACAGATTCCCCAATTCCTTAGATCCCATAACCAAAGCCTTAGGGCCTTCTCCCATAGGTCACAGCACCATCCAACCTTTTTTTGCCCAATAGGTAGATCATCTAAGTGACCATTCCCAAGTGTTGCTTTGATGATGTCACCTCATCCTTTAAGACTAAAATCCTGCAGTGCAGCACTTAATCGCATCGGGACGACTACATAAAAGGCTATCTCTTTATGCGCCCCCGTATTTATTGAACCCTATTCGCAACATAAGAACTAGAAACTACCTAAGTGCCCAACATCAGATGAATGGAGAAAGAAGATGTGGTCCATACAGCCCTAGGAAGAGATGAAATGCTGTCATGTGAATCAACATGGATGGATTCAGAGGGGATGAAACAAGTCAAAAGAAGAAAGACAGAGACCTCACTCGTAGGTGGAATGTGAACAGACAAAATAAAGGAACAGATGAAACAAAAGCAACCCTTGGACACTTGCAATAGACTGAGGTGACCAATAGAGAATGGGCTGGGGGTGGCGGGAGCAAGTGGTGGTGGAGCCCACGGGACAATGGTGACGAACACTTTGTGATTTAGTGGAGGGCAGGGCGTGCTGACATACACCTGCGGAGTAAGGAAAGTGTCCATATGGGGAACCTACACAGAAGAGTTTATTTTAATTTGTAAAACAAAGTTATTGTAATAAAACATCAAAAAAAGAAGAAAAGGCTATCCTCAAAAACATTTTACAGATTAATGGCTCAAAGCGAAAATCCAAGCTTTTCACCATTCTTCCCACTGCCTTATTTCCTCTTGATTCTTTATTCTCAAATTTATTTTCTTTGGTCTTTCTACTGGGAGAAAGATAGGGTACAAGTCTCGTTCTGTCTTGATTTCAAATGTCAAATGTACGTCTTTCACCATTTGTTCCCACTCACTTCCTGAAATGCTTCTTCCCTTTGATTCCAGGCCAATAGTCATCTTTCAAAATTCACCTTCACCCTCCCTTTGTCCTGATTCCCCCACTCCATTCTCTCAGATGGCATAAAAACGGGCTTTGGAATCAAGACAGGGCAGGGCCTGAATCCACACTTTCTCCACTATAGCATGGAAGCTCTTTGCAGAAGTTTCTGTCTCTTCTGGTCAATGCTCTCTTCCTCAAGATGTCAGAACAGCGCTCATACATGGTAGACAACCAATTAATATCTGTGGAAGAAACTCTATTTAGTCGCAATGCGACTACGGATACATATCTAACCACTGTGGCTTCATTTATTTAATCTAACATCCATCTTTGCTCCTGGTAGAGTAGAGGTTGGGTCAACTGTTTCCAAAGGAGCCCAAGCCACATACCTCTGGATTCAAGTCCCAGATCCAGGGCAAAACAACCAGTGTGAACAACTAAATAAAAATATTCTTCTCTCTCTTCCTGCCTGCTTGCCTGTCTACTCGTCTTCACCTTTCCTTTTAAAAAACACAAAAATAAATCCTGCGCAACTGTTACACTCACTACGTCATTATCACAGTGGGAGGATGCTCCAGACTGGGAGCTGCTGGGGAGTGGGGAAACTCACACTCGGCCTCTGCCGTGTTCAAACAGGAAAAATAAGTTTCCTAGATTGTGAAAACTAAACCCAACAGCGTGCAAAGCAGAGCGATAAACATTAGTCTCCTTCCTTTCACCGTCAGACTCCCTGAAGGAAAGTCTTCGTTCACTTTTACCTTCCCGCTCCCTTTTACAACTTTACACTTTCTTCTCCATCTTCCTGTAGAAAATGTTCTCTAGCGTTCCAATGACCTCTTGCCAAATCCAGTGACCCTTTCCTGATTGCCATCTCTCAGTGACAAAATGTAATTGCCATCTACTTCTAAAACTACGTAAAGCCTCTGGAATGAGCGTCAGTGCACGTTCCTAGCTCTCCGCCGAACTCTTTATCATCTCCTTTCACAAGCCCTACTCTCCAGCCTCCTGGGCTTGTGTCCTCCTCTTTCACACCTTCAAAGAGCTCTTTCTTCTCATTTCACTAGTTTGCTGGTGCAACTTCACTGCCAACCCACACTCAGGCCCAAGAGGACAAGCGCCTGGCGCACAGCTTCACCTGCATAGTCCACCATCTCCTCACCCTCCCGAATAACACGTGGGCATGGGAATCAGAAGACAAGTCCCTGCTCCGGTTCCCCCACTAACCGCCCATGTGGTTCTAGGCACGTCTAGTCTTCAGTCTCAACAGTACAATGAAGCTGGTAGTCAGACTCCACGTGACTCCAGTTCTAACATTTTATAGGTCCACATATTTATCATCATCAAAATGAATCCTCTCATTTACTCTATTTCTCTCAAATCTCCACCTTTCATTCTCCATCGCCCCTTGACTCTATCTTCCCATAGATAATATACCACCATCTTCTTTCCATGATGTAAGCTCCTCTTACGGCAAAGGTGGTTACTCTCGTGAGGCATATGTACAAGAGAAAGGCCTTCCCTGATCAAGAGTTCAGGGCCTGGCTCTGCCTGGATGCGAGGAAATCATTTCACTTGTGTCTCAGTTTCCTGAGTTTGCTGACGGACCCAGTCAGTTACATGAAACTGTTTTCTAATTCTAAAATTCAGTAACTCTTGAACCACTGAAAATTTCCTAATATATCTAAATTGGTCAAATTTGCCAGGCAACCTATACATCCCCTGCCTTAAGTTATACAAACCTAAAGAACACATCAAAATTTATGATTGAAAACATTAGAGCAACTTGTTTATTAAAGACTCACACACAAGTTTTGGGGTTTTTTGCAGGGGAGAGGAGCTGAGATGGGTTCCTCCTACTGGTAATGAAATCACTCCCACTTTCCAGGAAACTTAAAAGTTGGCGTTCCAACCTACAGTACTAGGAAAACCTTTCAGTGACCACCTTATATGCCTTCTCATTTTAACAAAGCAATCATTTTTTCAGGTCTGGATATAAATTCTGTGACAAGCTAATGTTCTTAGAGAAACAGGTAATGCTATATTGCGTTCATTTATATGAAAGGCAGACATGACATTTTTTTACATACTCAAATATGAACTGACCATAGTCACGTCTGTCATTCATACAAATGAATGTGAATTTAAGACTGGCATTTAAACAAAATAAAAAGATGCACCCTTGTGGCTCAGGTGGCTAAGACAGCTGAAGCGTGTGGACCATGTAAAGGCCAGGGACCTGAGTCAGTGAGGACAAATTGCTGAGTGAGGTGAGCCAAAAAAAGAAAATGATTGGACAATCTGTCACATTTGGAATATGGAGAAATAATGCAAATAAGTTGATAAGATTAAACTTTTAGATTATGATAGTAAGGCTAATGTTACTAGAAGTAGGGTTGTAGGTAGGGGTTACATGGTAGAGGTTTAACCTAAGTATTTCCCCCTCCCTTTCTTGGTATGTTGTTTGTTTTTTTCCTAACTTCATAAATCAAAACAAAGGGGAGGCTGCACCCTTACAGCTCAGGCTGCTGAGACGCTGGTGTGTGCAGACCAGGACCCCGGTTGGAGACCAAGGGCTGGGGTAGGACACCAAAATGAACATTTAAAGAAAGATGTTTATTTCTCCTCTCCCTTCCTCTCTTTAAAATAAATAAATATAATAAAGGGTGGAAAAAGCACGCAGGAGAAATTCACTGAATAGAGTGCATGAGTCAGAGTAAAGCTATGACCCGAGCTTTCCACTCTTCTTTTGAAATAATAAATTCTCTACACGGCAAGAGCAACACATCCAAAAACAGAAGCATACCATTTGCTTGCCCTGTTCTTGCTGGCAGTCTTAAATGTTCCTATAATCACAATCAAGCTAAGCCTTCAGGAACTCAAGAACTGCTGGGTGTGGTCCCTTTTTGGTGGTAGGAGGAATGCTTTCACTACTCTGTTTTGTCTTAAGGCAGCAGTATGCCAGCAGATATATATTGCTAAGGTTGCTTCAGCAAAAATACATCCAACTAAACAGAATATTGAGGAAACCTGACATTCTAATTGAAGGGCTTCAAGAAGATTTTTCTCAACTCATCGGTTGCAGAAAATCTGTACTGTAGCACAGGATAAGCAAAATCTCATTTTGTCAACCAAGAATTATGTAGTTACTTCATGATTTATGAAGATCAATTATAACTAAACAGTACTGAAGCTTCAAAAATGTAGAAACCAGGCTGCATGTAAAAATGACAACAGGCTATCCAATCAATGCGTATCAGTAAAGAGCGTTTCTTAGACACCTATATAGAAGGGTAACTTCTCAGTACACATACTGATACCACAAATTACACTTCCTATAGAGTAACAAATCAACATAAGCAACTACATATAAGGGAACTCAATATTAGTATGCAAGTTAGAATTACTTAAGTTTCTTTTTAATTACCGCGTGGCCTCTGAATGAATTAAATCAGAATACGAGAACCCAAGCACTGGCAGGTTTTAAAAGCTCCCCGGATTATACGAAAGTGAACAGGGCTGAGAAACAGCTCTAAAGCAACTGATGTTTTTTTTCTTTAAATGAAAGCTTTACCTCTTACTTATTTTTCCTTAATGTTTTTAGATACTAAACTCCTAGAATCTCAAAGGTAATTCAAGAGAATGTTTCAAAACTAACTTTAAAACCTAGTTGATATTTAAACAACTTCTCAAAAATCTCCATAAAAACCTTAACAGGCATGCCTAGTCAGTATCAGGTAAATTCTAAACCAGTTCTTTCAAGTCCATATAACCTAGGGTTCCCTAAGTTACTTCAGGAAAATCTAAAAATAATATATAACCAAACTGTTAATAACGACTACCACCGGGGAACTGGGGCAGCAAAGAGTTGGGTTTTTTTCTTAATTTAGTTGTTCATACCCGTTATCCTCCCCACCCCCGCCCCCCAAACCAGGACTCACAACCCAGGGGTATGTGGCTTGGGATCCTTCAGGGGTGATACACCTAAGCACTGCTCCACTCGGGTCTGCTAAACTTTCTATTTCTTGCCTCTTAAAATTCACTATTAATTTTAAATGTGGATATTTGTTATGATTTCTACCAAAAAATAACAAAAATACCTGTGCTGCATCATAAAAAATCAATTATTAGTCTAATTCTAAATACTCCTAGTGAAAACTGAAAAAAAAAAAATTATGCTGGTACACATCACATTTATCATTGTAATTTCTAATTTCATGATAAAATATAAATCGTAGCTAACAAAACAATGTGTTGCACTAGTGTAATGCTGCATTATGCAGAGCTCATCAGCTACTGGGGCACTCAACGGTTAGGTCAATCGCCTCGCCTCTGAAGGAGTGCAAGCCATGTGCCCCTGGGTTCCAGTCCCAGGTGGGGGCGAGACGACAACCAGTGTGAAAAATTAAATAAAAATAAAATAAATGCTTCTTCCTGCCTTCCTTTATCACCTTCATTCCCCACCTGCAGCTTTCCGTAAAAAAAAAAAAAAAAAAAAAAAGGCAGGTATGGGAATTTCTAGAGTACAAGCTAGTTTCTGTGGGAATTGTGGGGGACAAAAAACTTGAATGTCAGTGCACTGCAAGGCAGAATATTATCACAGATTAGAACTACGCAGCTTTCGCTTCTCACACCTGCTTCTCAAAACCAAGTCCAAATGTGTGTGGTCACCTATTTTGGGTCCGTTAGCTTTCTGCCCTGACCTCGCACAAAACCATTTCCCCCGACGTCGCCTAGAAATCTGAAGACCGGGATTTGTTTATGAAAGGGTTCCTCCTGGCTCTTTTCTGACTCGAGATTTTGCTCGTGAAACTGACAGCTTTCCCAACAGCACAAACCTTAAAGGACAAAGCCCGGAAAATGACAGCTGAAGTCGTACCCAAGGATTATGCTTTTATTTCATCATTTTACTACTTTTTAAAGTCTTGGGGGCGGAGGGCGGCTATACGGGACCAAAAGTCCTAAAAAAGAAAAAAAAAGGTACTAAAAACCGATCGAGGCCACCTTCTAGCTCCTCGACGAAGGTAAGTGGTTGAGGATCAACTTTCCTAAGACTTGTCAGCGCCGCCGGGGCCTGAGGCTAAAAAAATCAAGCTTCCGACTCTTCCGCTGCCCACAGCCCTCCTCGCCGGCAGGAGGCTGAACAAAGCCGCCCCTTCTCGCTGCCTCCGCGCACCGACGCGGCGGCGCCCCCGGCGAGTCGGCGGCCGGAGCGTGCGCGGCGCCAGCAGGGAAGCAGCGGCAGCGGCGGCGGCGGCGGCGGCGGCCCGGGAGGAGCGCCCCGCCGGGCAGGGCGCGGCCCGCGGGGCCCCAGCTTCTGGCGCGCCCCGGACCCCCGGTCCTCGGGGCCGCCCGGGCGCACGCGGGGGCGCACGGCCCGCGCCCGGGGCGACAGAACGCTCGCACCCGAGCCGCCCGCCCCGACTTCGCGGGCCCAGAGCCCCCGGGCGAGCAGCGCGAGGTCCCAGGGTCGGGACGAGGAGGGGCGGCGGCGCGAGCGTGCGGTCTCCTCGGAGCTACCGCAGCAAGGGCGGCGGGGATGGCCACGGAGCGGGTCCCGGGGGAAGTGGGCGCCTCACCTGCTCCTCCCGAGGCAGCCGCTACCGCTCGCTGAGGGGACAACATGGAGCCTCCGCTTTCAGCAGAAGCAGCAGGGGCGCAGAGAGGGGCGAACTCGAGCGCAACGAGCTAGGCCGGGAGGCGGGCGGCGGGCGGGGCCTGGGCTCAAGAAGAAACTGTGGCGAAGGAGGGGCGCGCGGAGCTGCGAGGGAGCGGGCGCTGGGCGGGTCGGCGAAGCCCGACGGCAGCGGGAGGCGCGGCGAGCGCGGGGCGGGCCGGGGCGAGGCAGCACGCGGCCGAATCCCGCCACCGCCCGACGCGAGTGCGCGTGCGCAGGAGCGCGAGCGCGCTGCCGGCTGCCTCGGGCGGGGCGCCCGCGGCGCCGGTCCTCCGGAAATGGTGGTCCCAAACCCCTGGATGCCCGCCAGCTGTGCCAGTGCTGCGCACTCATCCGGGACTGGGAAGAAGCGGAAGGGCGCGGCCCGCCTCGGCGCGCCTCTCCGGCACCTGAACTACCACTCCCAGAAGGCCGTGCGGGGAGGGGAGGGGAGCGTCTGCCCGGGCCGGGTTGATCGGGCCGGGTGGGCAGGGCCAGCCCGCCGGGCGCGGCGCACTGCGACCGAGCCGGGGCGGAGACAGTGGGGTGACCAGTCACGAACCCCTGCTGGAGGCGATTAAGACCGTTTCGGGGCTTATCACCCGTCGGGGCCATAGTTGAGTAGCACTTTGCCCTAAGGCCTAAACAGAGGCCTTAACCCGGGTTGTCACCGACACTGGACTTTTTGTTTTTAACTATTTTTTTTCTTAAGACAATAGTTTTTGACGATTTTGACATCACAAGGAGAAAACGACGTGACTTCATTACCTCCATCATCATCATCAGCTTCCCTTCTAATTCCTGTCTCTGGCCAAGACTGAGGGCGCACCATCACCTCTAACAGCTGAAGTAAGAGCTTCCGGTGGAACCCCGCCTCCGACTTCGGCAGTCTTTTGTAAGCCTCAGATTTACAGGCGCTTGTTTTGAAACGGCTTTTGCAAACACACTCTTGCTTAAACTGTACAAAACAATACAAAACAAGGCTTTTTGAAAATGCTTTTATTCACATTTGACATGTGATTGAGAAAGTTATCAGTTGTCACAATTGAGGAATATTGGTTTTTATTTTTACGTTTGTGGTTGGCGTAGGAGCAGTTGTTGGGGGTTAAGTAGCTGGTGAAGCTCATGGGAAGCTAAGGCATCCATTCCACCACCTCTGGCCATCATCATTGCTTCATCTATTCGACAGATTATTCCATTTTCTTCTGCCCTTCCTTATCCCTTATAATTTACCAGAACCTCTTTCCAGCTAACTGTAGGCCCTGCCAAGCCCTTGAGCTATTTCTTACTTGTCATATGATTAGGCCAAAGGTGAAGAGGGAAAGAAAATTCTACCTAATCTCACCTCAAAAAGTCCTGTTTTAATTCCTTTTCCCTGCCTTTCTGATTTCTCCCAAACTCTCGAGTGTATTTGACTATCCTCCTCCAGGCATTAGCTTTGAGTCTAAATTAGATTTAGACCAACTTGGACCAGCAAGAACTTAGTTGAGAACATCAGAGCAAGTGTTACTGGGTGTGCAGAAAGCAGGACCCAGCGCTGTGACACAATCCCAGGCATTATGTGGCGTGCCCAGAGAAGGGGGCCAAAGGCCAATGACTAGTCACAATTGCAACACAACATAAGAATTTTAAATTGTGCATACATCCAGCATTTTCTATTCCCCTTTCCTCTGTTAACTTTTCTCCACAAGACTTCTTACCATCTGGCTCGTGTTTTACTTTTCTTTTTGTTTTCTTCCCACTAGAATGTAAGTTCCAAATGAACAGGACTTTTTTTCTGCTCTTACTCACTACAATATCCCCAGTCCCTCAACAGTCCCAGTTAGATCTTAGAAACTCAAATATTTATTGGATGGGTGAATAAAGACAGTACGTGCCAACACCTACCACCACTAACTTGTTCCTTTACCTTTTTTTTTTTTTTAAACAAAATACCCTGTTCTATTTTACGGGCTCCTAATATCCACTGAAATCCATCCCATCAGGAAGTGACCAGCGAAATCTTAACCTTATATCTGTCTCAATAGAGCAACACCAAGGTTAATGTCAGCGCATCAGACTTCCCCATACCTTAGAGAAGTTTTTAGCATTTGGAACAACACTGCAAGTTATAAGTGAGCTTTACAATTAGTGACAGCTTTAAAAAAAAAAAAGTTGGTAAACAGGAAACATTTTTTTGTAGTTTTTAAGCATCTGCATTCATCATAACTGAGCATTCAAGTTGAAAAATAGTGATGATACTTCTTACAGCTTGCCTTCAGCCATTTCACTCTGAACTGAATCATGTGGGATGACTAGAGACTGAGCTTTCCTTGTGGTTTTCCAGAAGTAGATGACAAGTGGACATGTTTGAGCAGTTTAGGCCACTGGCTTTGGGGTCAGCCTTCTGATGCTCACTAGCTTTGCAGCCTTTGATGAGTTATGTAACCTCTTGAACCCATTTCATCATCTGCCAAATGAATTGAATACTCCAGACACAGAGTTGTTGTAGGTTAAATGATATACAAGTGTTTGGCAATTGATGACTGATGCATAGTTAGTGCTCAGAATTTGGTAATCCTCATACGCACTATGGAAAAGCAAAACAAAGTCATAAATATTCAGGATCTCAAGTATTATATGATACACAAAAATAACAAAATTGTTTTGTGCAGTGACAGCCACTGTGACTCAGGTTCCAAAGCTTTCCAAATATAGGGTGTTTGTTAGGTGCGGGGCACAGAGCTAGGCAGTAATGCTTAAGACTCATTCCTGTCCTCTGGAGACTCACAGTCATATGCGGTAAACAGCCAAGAAAATAATTACCACTGTGATAGGACTGAGACACAGTTCAGCTGTCTCTCTCTTACCACCTACTTGTAGAAGCTGGGTTTTAGCAAGAATCTGGGCACACAGAAAGGACAGACTAGAATGCTGGTAACTCTGGGCATCATTTAAAAATCTATGCCTTTGCTCATGTATAAAATGAGGTCATGATTTGGTGTCCTCATATATAAAAAGGAAATAGTCAACCGCAGTTCACAGGGGTTATAAAACTGAATATCATGCCCTCAACATATTAATACAGTTAAAGCTCAGGACCTGTCAGCTGTTTCAGTTATCAGACAACAGCAGAGGTAGAAAAAAAATCATTAGAATTTACTAACATGTTAAGGGAATAGCATGTATAACAGTTTGTATAGCATTTATATTAAAAAGGGTTAATGATATGCATCTTTTCTTGCATTTGCTCCTAACAGTAGTTACCTATGTGTATGTAGAGGGGAGACCCACAGATAAGGAAGGGTTAGTGATGTAGAAAATACTACTGTATAGACACATCTTAATATATACATGCATATATTCCTAGTGAGTGTATTCCAAAAAAAAAATTATTAAAATACACTTTTTAAATTTTTAACATATTTTTAATTATGTCATTTAATTTTTTTTCCAGTTCCAGTTCTCAAATCCAGGTCTGTGGCTTTTGTAGGCTATACCTTAAAAGTCTCAGCTACAGGAGGGTCCCAAAACTATGTAATTTTTCTCTAAAAGGTAAGGGGAAAACAGTGTAAGGAGACGGGGTAGAAGCTTCAGTGTAACTATCAGTCCAATAAGGACAGGACCAAGGAAGAGGGTCCATCAGTACCTCAGCAGCAAAAACTGCTCAGTGGAACTCCTGAGAAATGGCTATGCTCCAGTGACTACTTAAAAAATCCCATCTGAGCCATTCCCTGCCAGAAAATAAATCTGCACTGTCCTTAAAAACAAAACCTCAGTTCTTTAGTGCTCTATTACTGCTGCTTCATACTCTGTCCCCAACATTTTATCTTTCCATTTCATCTGTACCTTGACCCAGTTCCAGCCCAACTCTAGCCAACCTGGACTAACCACACCCCAAACATCTTACACAGGGCCATACGTCTCTACCTACAGCCAACACTAATGGCTGTGAAGTTTGTATGTTGCACTAAGGCAGCCTTTGGATCGGAGTGGGAGCAAGAGGGCATCAACTCTTAAGTCACATTCTGCTAGCGAGCCAGCATTGAAGTGCATGAAGATGCTAGGCTAGGAGGAAGGGGTGCTTTTTTTGTGATTCCTCTGTGTAGGAGGTTGGGGGGGTTTTCTGTATACTTGACACAAAAGCAACCCATGCATTGTCCCTTGCCTTTAATGGCATCCTAATCACTCCAAACACCTATCTCACTTTGTTCTCCTGCATAAGCCTTCTCCATGCAACTCTTAACTCCATAGTGATTCCTTCCCCTCTGACATTCACACCATCCACTTGTCACCCAATCATAGCATTGTTTCACATTGTTTGGGGATGTTTTGGGTTGCTATTTAATTTGTATTTTTTTTAACTTTATGTGACTATGTTCTAAGTCCTAAGTAGCTTGTAAGCTTATTGAAGACTGGACGAACATATTTTTTGAATCCTTCCAAGTTTCCCAAGATAGTATCATATACACAGCAGATGATCAGTAAACATTTATGGGACAAATTATCTATACAAATAACATCCCAAGCTAGTCAGTCTCTGAGAAATTGACTGACACAACAGGAGAGCTGGAAGGAAAGACAACTTCAGGAATTGGATCTAGCATAAAGGTCTCTTAGGGAAAAAAATGAAAGAGTCCAAAGAGAACACCAGTTCCACTTCACTGTCTTGATTTTTAGCTTTTTTTTTTAATTAGTTTCTGGGTATCATGGAAACAGGTGTCCTCTTCAGCCAGTGGTTCCAAACCCTAACAATTGCTGTCAGAGTCGGGCCTGTATTCATTTATTTATCCAGCATCGAATGATGTGGAGTTTTAAAATGTATACTTTTATCAGAATGGGTAGATAACTAGCCCAGTTATCAGACTGGCTTATATATCCCTTTGCCATTTAGAGGACAGTTTGCTGCATTATCAGCTGATGCTGTGCCAGAGTAAGAGCTCTGCCACAAAGTTATTCTGAGCAATACTCTTCTGTGCCTCTTTCAGAGTGTGGCATTTGCAAAAAGATTTTTTTTTTTTCTTGTTTTCCTGTTTGAGCTTTACCTGACCTTAAAAACTGCCAAGGGCAGATGGAGTCCACTGCATGTTCTAGAAGATTTCCACCAGTCAGATCGTTTTTCTTCTCTGACCTCCTGGCTTGCTCTCACCATGAGGTTGCATCTTTATAGAATCTGCTGATCCTGCGATTGCCCGTCAAGTCATCGATTAGATTGCTGTTTTAGCAATAATAAAGGTCTACAGCCTTGATTTTGTATGTTTCCCCTTTTAAAATAATTATGCACATATTGACTAGATGGAGGGAGGCAGCTTTGAATTTCACAAGCCAACTGAGGGGAAACAAAATCCAGTAGAAGTTGGACATCTGGTTTCAAACATATTTTCTGCTAAGGACCCCTTTTAAGCTCTGAATAAATTCAACTGTGTATTTGGTGCCATGTTCTCACTTTAGATGCTTCATTTTGCCAACCCCATAACCGGAGCCGGGATCTTCTCTCCTCACACTTCTTTCATCAACAGCTCAGCTTTTATGCCCTCAAACCGTCCTCCGCCTGTAGCCTATTCGGAGGAAAGGCCAACCTTAAGACCCAAGTGGACCCTCTTTAGGAATAGTAAGGAGGTAGGATTAAAGAAGCAGGAGCTGTCGCTGCATTGTAATGTGATTGGAATTGAACAATCGTTTTTCATGCTGCAAAGTATCTTTCTTCACCTACCAAACGGGAGGCTGTGCCTCACGGTGATGCGATGTTAGGACACATTCAGATAATTTCATAAACCACCCTGCCGAGTTGGGCCTCCTCTGCACAGTGGGTCCCACTCTGCATCGGATCACAAGCAGGAGCACACCAGACAAAAGACATCCACCCTGGAATTATGGGAAAGACAATCTCAGCTAATGGAAGCAAAGAGAAACTTATGTCTTTAAAATATATAGTCTTCTGGTCCTTAAACAGTCACAAAGAATTATGAAGAAATATGAGCCCGCAGGCCCCCCCCCACCCCCGTATCGCTTCGGCCGCAGTGGTGGGCGGGGCTTGTTGCTTGGCCACGCCCCCTTGCGTCCGGGGAGTGTGTTTGTGTGTGTGTACGCGCGTGTCGCGTGTGTGCTTGGGCGTGTGTATGTGTTTCCCACCTCCACACACACACACCCCACCACGGTCCCGGCTGCGCGGCCGCTAAGTGTGGTGGGCTTGCCCCTCCCCTGCAGCAGAGCAGTGGGACAGTTCTTGCGCCTGCGCCCTGCGTCGCCGGGCCCCTCGACGCCCCCGCCGCCCGCTCGAGGGCCCTTTGTGCGCCTGCGCACTCGCGCTCGCGGCGCCCGCCCTCTCGCCGCCCTGGGTTGAGTCAGTCAGTCTGTCGGAGTCTGTCCTCGGAGCAGGAGGTGTGAAGCGACTCCCGAGAGCCACCCCCCCGATTATTTTCTTTCCCCTCCCTTTCTCCCACCCTACATCTCTCTCCACCCCTCTCCCGACCTTGCTTGCGCAGCTATGGCGGAGCCGTCGGCGGCCACCCAGTCCCCGTCCGTCTCCTCGTCGTCCTCCGGGGCCGAGCCCTCCGCGCCTGTCGGCGGCGGGAACCCGGGAGTCTGCCCCGCCCTGGGGACGAAGAGCTGCGGCTCCTCCTGTGCGGGTGAGGCGCGCCGGGGGGCCCCGCAGTCGGGACGGGCCGGGGGGTCGGGAAGGCCGAGCATCCTCGCCCCAGGGAGGCTTCAGCCCCGGGCACGAGCGTCGGGTAATTGGGCTAAGGGGGAGGGGAGCGAAAGGTCGTGCAGCCTGTGAGGACGTAACGGGGTGTGAGGAAAACAGGTTGGGGGCAGGGAGGTATTCTAGAGTGGGCGTTAACGCCCAGGAGGGGCGGTGGGGAAACAGCAGTTTGGGGGAGCCAGCCCCTGAGCCCGGAGATTTAGTGAGGATGTCGGGGGAGAGGCTTGGAGCAGGTTGGCGGTAGAAGACGTGCGATGGGATTTTGACAGGATGGTGGCGAAAGCGTGGCATTGCAGGTCTGCAGACAGGTGTGACATAATCAGAAATTCGTGGTAGTCTTGCAGAAAAAAAACAACCGGGGGGGGGGGGTGACCATGGGAGGATGAGGAAGTCGAATGGAAACACTATGGTTCTGTTCTTCACTGTTTTCACCTGCCTGTATTTTTATTTTATTGCGTGTGGTTAGACTCTCTAAATGCCCGGTTTTTCCGAGCCTCCGAGGTCGAACGGAGGAGGCGTAAAGAGAATAATCTTAGCTCGGGGGAGATTCGGGAGGGAGCTGCCGATGGTCCAAGATGGATCCGTGTGGCCGCATCTGCAACACAGCCCGCTCTTCCCTGCGCGGCGTGGGGGTGGGGACAGCAACCAGTCGCTCGTATCCTGGAAGATAATAATAGAGACCTGCCAAGCTCTCAGCGTATTTTGATTCCCTGCTTTCTGGGGGCTGCTGGTGATCGCACTGTAACAAAGGGGGTGTTCACTGCAGAAAGGGGGGAG
This sequence comes from Solenodon paradoxus, assembly GCA_004363575.1. Taxonomy (NCBI): domain Eukaryota; kingdom Metazoa; phylum Chordata; class Mammalia; order Eulipotyphla; family Solenodontidae; genus Solenodon; species Solenodon paradoxus. The sequence goes on from RJWH01002624.1 coordinate 136,355, forward strand.
GGGAGAAAATTCCGACGAAGCCGGGGCTGGTTGAACCCCCTTCTATCTCTGAAAGACTGGGAGGGAAGCCGCAGGGCCGCTTTTAGTTTCCATTGTAAATGCGTCTGCCTGCTGGTGGGAGCTGGCTGGCAAGCTCCCCTCGTGCACAGATCTGCAGTGCAGATGCCTTCTTGAGGGAAAAAAATGCACCATGAGCAGGTGGTGATTCTTAAAGGAACTCAGGGAAGGCAAAGAAAAACAAAACGTGTTTTGTCAAATGAAGGGCCATAAGCTCCAAAGAGTACAGACAATTTTGTTCTGTTTAGTTATATTACAGGGACTTGAGAGGTTTTAAAATGCTATTGCCTCCATTGCTAGAATCGTGGATTGATTGTTCTAAAGAACATAATTATAATGACCGCATCTTTCAGTGTATTCTGTGTTGGGTTTCCACCCAAGCGTTTTGGTACCCTTTTGGGTTTTACAATGTGGTTGTGGTCATTTCAGTAGAAACAGTATCAGAGGAAGCTTCTGCAAGGTCAAGATTAACTATCCAGATAAAGGAATGAGGCAGCAAATTTAAAACCCTTGTTTCCTTTAAACCATCAACTTTTCTCCAAATTTCCGTGTTTGGGCAAAGATTCAGCTGAACAGCAGCCTCCCTATAACTTAGCAACCTGGTATTGTGACTTTAATCACTTGTCATTGCTTACTCTCATGTTGGACCTTTTCTGCATACCTTTTGGGTTTTCTTGATTCACCTTGAAGAACAAATACTCTAAAACTTTTTTTTTTTTTTTTTAAGGAAAGGTACAGGCAGGAATGAAGGTGAGTAAGCAGGCAGGCAGGAAGAGAGAAGAGGAAGAAGCAGTTTAATTTTATTTTTATTTAGTTGTTCACCCTGGTTTTTCCTGCACCTCCTCACCCCCCCCCCCCCCCCCCGGAACTTGAAGCAGGGTTATGTGGTCTGCGCTCCTTTGGAGGCAATTGATCTAACCTATGCCCCACCAGGGCATGCATGCCTCTATCCTAAACTCTTTCATCTGTTGCAGATGCATATTATTGTCTCTAAGAAGTATTAATACAGTTTCAATGTGTCTAATGTAAGATTCACATTTGTTGGGTCACTATATACTACTAATAAAAGCTTAAGACACCTAAATATATGGTCACAGTTTTGTTGTAGAAGCTCTTCCTTGCATAATGTTTTCTCCACTCAGAGGTAATGCCTCAGACTTCTGCATCATGAAAAGAAAGTGAAGTTTGTTATTCCAAATTTGAACTGATTTTAAATGAATACTAAAAAAAAAAAATCTACCTTAATTGTTTAAAAAATATACAGGAGTCAGCCTTCAGCTTCTTTCTCTTTGATCAAAGTCCTTTTGACTTAAACTTTCAAAAAGTAAGACTAAGTGATTGCTTGGTTATTTGAGGAAATAATTTTTTCTTAACCTGTTCAGTAACAAACTTTAAAAATATTGGGTCCTCCATAAAAGTAGAGAGTAAATGACCGTACTGTCTGATCAGGTATTAGTGCAGCCAGCAATGTTGTCAGCTTGGAGGTTAGGGGCCAAGATTGGCTCCCTAGATTTCTGCCTTTGAAGCAAACTGAAGATTTCAAAGGCAGAAATTAGAGGTTGAGGTAAAAAAGACTTAAATATTTAGTGTTCTTTCCAGAAAGAAGTTTGCCTTTATTAGACATCAAATGATACATGCCTTTTGTTTGAACTTTAAAAGTCAAAAAATAGATTACTGTTGCTAGACTCTGAAATTCTATGCTGGAGACTTTTTTATTACTAAATCAAGCTACATTTCTTGTATCTGTTCATGGAAATTAGCTCAAAGCAAAAATAGCTTGGGTAATTATTGTTATTATTATTATTATTTGCTTTAAATACTTCTTTTCTTACTCATGAAACTTACTTGTTTTGTATAACTTTCATGGCATCATTTTCATACTTTGTTCTAACATGCCAATCAAGTGAGTATATGATTTGCATTTTCAGCCTTAACCCCTAAGTAAAAAGGAATCTGACCACCTGCTCAACATTGACACCATTGATATTATATTCATGTCAGACTATCAGTGGCATCATGACACTGTGATAAACATAGACTTGAGCCCCAGAGACACCTGAGTTTCCATCATTGCTGTGTGTCTAGTAATGATATGACCGGGAAATCCTGAGCCTCAGCAATGCTCCCGAGATAAGTTTACTTTGTACCCTCATACCCTAACTTTTACTGAGTAATACATCATACGAAAGCATATATTTACAGAACAAACTATTTGCACATAGATGCAAAATAGAATTGCATTGTAAGTAAGAATTTATAATCTTCCTCACAGTAAAGGAAGATCCTATACCTTTTTTTCTTTGAGTCAGTTGTTTCAGCTTCTGGGCTCTTCACATTAACGTCTTGAAAGCTGCCACCCTTTTCACTCGGTTGGTCTGTTAGAGAGATTGGGGTAGGGGAGTAATGATGACAAGATGTTTCATAGATGGACTCGCAAGACATCAGTCTGCTTCAGTGTTTTCTGCATCATTCTGAACATAAATGTAGTTATGAGAAATTACACAACTCCGGTCAGTGGAAGCAAGAGTACAAGACATAGAGTGGCCCTGCCATTGTGGTCTGAATGCCCATTCATTTGAATGGTTTCTACTTCTCAGGAATAATTTTTTTAAGACTGTTTTCTTTTAGTGTTCACAAGTAATTTAAATTCTGACCAAAACAGTCTACATCTGTTTATCTAACAAGTGTCCCTAAACCCTAAATTGAAATCTCCAGGGGGATTGTTTTTGAAGTTTCTGGTAAATGTCATCAGTGTTTTAAAATTTTAATTATTTAGAGATGTCTGAAAATAAAATAAAGCTAACATTATTGCTTTTGATTGTATTCTGTGGTGGGAAAGTTATGTATTAGTGCTGATAGAGGAGTCACCTATTTAATCCTTTTAGCATATCAAGCACTTGCAAATGAAGTCTGGTAGTGGAGGAATTGCTAACATATCATTGAGAAAAGGGAAAATTAAGGTCTCAAGTTTTGTTTGTACCAAGAGGTTGTTTTTTAGAAAAGTACTTTTCTTTAAGGCTAACCGTAATCAGAGAATTTACTGTTTTTGTAATTCTGAATTACAGAGACTCCAAATAAGTTATTCATTATACATATTTACTATACATGCTTATAGTTTGTGTTTAGTTTTGTCAACAGTGAATTTGTAATTGCCTCCTAAATTTAAAGGTTTATGAGAAATATATCAATTTCATAGTAAAACCTTTTACTAAAAATTTCCATATTGATGTAATGCTCATACAATTAATTCATTTAGAAGTTGCCCAGGAAACTGACCTTTTATTCTGTTAATTTATAACAGCTATTCTAGAATTGTTTTTGATCATTGGCTATGTTATAGACGTTTCAAAAAAGTATATGCTAAGTAAGCTTTAGTTATAATCAGTATTGCTTCTGATTGCATCATTGAATTCTTACTACATGTCTGTGACTAATGTAAGACATGTTACTCTAGTATTGCAATTTTAGAGAGAATTCCTTTAAATACTGCATAGGATTTTCATTTCTAGTATACATTATGGGGGAAGAGGTTGTCAGCAAGTAGCCTACTCGTAATGGTCTTTTTAAATTTCAAAATAATCTTAATCAATTTTCTTCATTCAGCTGATTTATTTCTCCTTGTAAGCACGCCATCATAACCTAATTAGGAGGGGGCATGTGAGCTTTTTGACATGTTCCTTCCTTATTGGCAGCTTGCCCTTGAGGATATATTGAAGGCTATTCTGGAAACCTTTTTAAGGCAAAACTAACACAGAGGCCCTTTTGTCTTGTTGCCTGAAGGCATTTGACAGTGAACATTGTCTTTGGTTTATATGAGGTAGAAATATTTTTATGTTACACTGTATTGCTTTCTGGTTTAAATTGCCCGTACGTTAGCATAAATCAGCAAATGTTTGAGCATACATTAATGCCCTTTGTTAGGTTCTATGGGAGATAAAAGGTAAATAAAACATTGATCATCTCTCAAGAGACCGTTTTACGGGAAGTGAAAGATTTGTATTATGTTTTTCTTTGAGGTTGTTTGGTAGCAATGTAAATCTCATTTTACAGACAAGGAATTCAGCTCAGAGAGATTAAATGATATTGCCAAACATCTGTGGCTGTGAGGTTGAGGATACGAATAAAACCGATTGAGGGCCCAATTCAGTTATCTTTCAAATATACACTGCTTCTCTTTACATGTTGAAAAACATGATAAAAATGGTTCAGTCACCCTCTTGATTTCAGTTACCAGTTTACTTAAAAATCTTAATTTCAGGTCTCCTAGTTCTAAGCCACGGTACTTTTTCCTTCACTGTTCTGCAGAAATTTTTCTCGTGACATTGTCCAGTTATTTTCCACGTTGTTCAATCTAGTGGTCGCTTCGCCATCCTCATCCTAAATGCTGTATTAATAGTGCTGGGTCAAAATTGATCACTCTATCCTCCTTGGAGTATCTTTTTCATTTGTCTTCCATGACACCACACACCGTCTTTGACTTGTCCTCCTCTGTCCCTTATATATATTTTTTTAATTGAGATATAATTTACATAGCATAGAAGTCATCACTATAAAGTATTTTTCAGTATACACAGTAGGTTATGAAACCATCACTACTATCAAAATTATTTATTTTTTCCTTTTTTTTTTTTTTTTTTTTAACCTCCCTTGGCCCAGGTCCACAGGTGGGGCTCAAGAGCATTTTCATCACCACCTCCCCCCCTCAAAAGAAAAGTCTTGCCCTACTCCCCCCTCTCCTCGTTCCTTGGTAATCATTAATTTGCTTTCTGACTATAGATTTCTCTGTTTCTGGAATTTCATATTGCTATTTCTTTTTTCTCTTCCTAACTCGTAAAATCTGGAGGACTCCAGTACTCAATTTTCAAAACTTTTCTCTATCATTGGTCTCAGTTATGACATCTCTCTTGTGATTTGAAATACTGTCTGAATTGATGACTTCCAAATCTTCAACCTCCATGTCTAATAGGCATCTTAGACTTACTATGTCTAAATCCAAACTTTTGATCTTTCCTTGTGAATCTTTTCTTCTCATAGTCCTACCCGTCTCAGTAAATGCCCATTCTATTCATCCTTTGCCTAAATCAAAAAGCCTGGAGTCATGCTTGACCCCTCTCTTTCCGTCAAACAACCGTCAGCAAATCCTCCTTGATTATCCCTTCAGAAAATATGCAGTGTCTGACCAATTTTCTTAACCTCCTCTGCTCTCGCCCTGGGCAGGCTGCAGTCAGCTCTCCTGAATTACTGCAGCTGCTTCCTAAATGGTCTCCAAACTTTCTCCCTTGCTTCTGGCTTGGTCTAGTTTTCACACAGCAGTTGCTATAAGCCCTTGAAAAAGATGTCATGGGGTGTGTGTATCACTCATGGGCAAGTGCTCCAGTGGCTCTGATCACGTTGAGACTAAATGCTGGCATTCTTAAAGATTCGTGAATGGCTTATGGCCCCGGCTATCTCACCCCAGCCTTCCTCCTGCTAACCCAGCATTAGCCACACTGATTTGCTCTTCACACAAGGAATAGCCTACTGCCTCATAGTCTTAATTTGCTGTTCTCTGTGCCTGGATTGCTCTTGCCTGGTCGCCTTATATAAATTGTACAAGAAAATAATACCTCATAGGTCTCCTCTGCTTTATTTTTCTTACCACTTGTCATCTGTCTTAATATATTTTATTTTTGTTTATTATTTGTCTTCCAAGTTAGAATATAACTTTGATCAGACACAGATTTTTGCTATTATTTACTGTTCTATCCTTAATGCCAAACAGTACATGGCACAAAGCAGGACCTCAAATATTTTTGAATGAGAGTAGAGACCTTATCCTTTTTGTTAGTAATTAAAACTAGCCTTTGGCTCATAATAGGTATTCAGTAAATATTCATAGATTGAGTGGAGAGAGAAACTCTTCCAAGAAAAAACTTGCATATGAGATATTATATAAACTGTCACAAGGCATATAAACTGTGAAATCCATTCATAAATCTCAAGAATTTTTTTTTAAGGTATAGGTAAGAATGAAGGTGAGCAGGCAAGAAGGAAGAGAGAGGAGGAAGGAGCATTTGTTTATTTAAAATTTATTTATTATTTATTTAAAATTTAGTTGCTTATCTTGGTGGTTCACCCAGGTCCTCGGGGTGTATGTGAACTGTACCAGCCCTGCTGCTCTGCCAGCACCGTGTGCCAAGAGCATTTGGTTTTTGAAAGTTAAATTACAAGCTTTACAAAAACTTAACCTGTAGAAATTGATAGATCCATTTAGATGCTGAGGAGAGAGTTTTTATACAAGCTCCAAAAACAGTGTCTGTGGTACATCTGTCTAATGTTTAAGGTTGGCTTCTTCAGTTTCCACTCATGGCTTTAATGCAGTAGTCTTTTTACAAGCACTCGAATGCTACATTTTAGTATATTTAAGAGACTGACTTCTAATAAAGACTCAGTGGTAGGCTAATTTGATCTGTCAGGATTTAAATGTTAAAAATATGTTTTTAAAAAGTTCTACAATGTTCCTAACAAAATCTGAGATTTTAATTCAATGCATCTTGAACATTATTTGGAAAAGGGTACAAATACTCATAAAAGTATATATAGCGCTGCTTTAGAAGTTAGGTTATTAAAATATTGGCAACGATTTTCCTGTTTGCACTATTCATTTTGTTTCTTTCCATCAGTCTTCTAATTTTATTTCTTTTTTTTACAAGAATTCTGCTGCTTCTTCCTTTTAGATTGCATATATATTTACTCCATAAATGTACAAGGAAAGCTTTCCAACTCTTTTTATTGTTACAGGGGTATAGCATCTTGATACTGAGCACCATCTTGACTTAGACCAGAGGAAACTGCTCCTTTAATAATACTGCATTACTGGGAATAATGTACAGCCATTACTCAGTCTGTTTTGAGATAAAGTTTTAAAAATCGTGGTCTAGTCTTCACCACAAATTTATCAAACCTCTGTAATGTCCGGGCCTCAGATCCCATGCCTCCTGCCATATACTCACTGTCACAGTTGTGGCTCATGAAGAAACCAGGACGTGTAAGATGCTCCTTTAACCCTCAGGAGTTTCCAGTTATGTTGAAATATATTTGCAGCAGCAAATAAATTGAATTCGTTTAACTAAAATGTTAGATCTTTTGTAGATTGTTAGTTCCAGAGGACCAGGACATTACTATTTTTTACAGTAGTTATGCTAACTCTAAATAAAGAGAAGTTCTAAATAAAAAATCAACCTGCCAGTTTATGTAGATTCTCCCTACTCCTTAAATGTGGGAAATGCTTAGTGACTTGCTTCCATATGGCACAAAGTAGAATGGTGAGGATAAGTATTGTTGTGGTAAAATCTGGCCCACTCTTAGCTTTCACCCAGGGGATCAGGGTAGCATCACGAGTAGGAGTCATATTGCTAGTATATGCTCTTGACGCAGTATGACACGGAGGGCCATTCCCCCAAGCCCATAACTCTGGTCTAACCATGAGAAAAACTTCAGACAAACCAAATTTAAGACATCTGTAAACAATCTAACCAGTGTTCTCTGATATTGTCAAGATCATCAAAAGCAAGGGAATCTGAGAAATTGTCATAGCCCAAAAGAAGTTAAAGTGACAGGATAACAAAATGTGACTAGGTATCCTAAGTGGGATCTTGGGACTGAGAAGACATTGGTGAGAAATTAATGGAGTCTGAATAAAGAATGGGATATAGGTCATAATAATGTATCAGTATTGGTTAATTTGTGGTGACAAAAGTACCACAGTGCTAGTGTGACATGTTAACAGTGGGAAAAACTGCAGCACTCGCACTGTCTTTGTACCTTTCTGTAAATCTTAAAAGAAAGAAAGCCTTAATTATGAAATAGCAATTGCTTGGGGAGAGAGAAGGAGGTCCACTTTTACTATTTCCATTCCATGATACAATAGAAGTCCTAACCAGAGCTGAAAACAAGAAAACAGATGACCAAATGGCAGGGGGAACAGGGACTCCTCCTAGCCCTAAAACAATTGGGGATGAGGTGGGGGCAGTAATTGGCTAGTTCAACACCCTCTGCTGTGCTGATGATGTGAGTTGCCATGAAGCGTTGTGGTCACCCCAGGAGTAGCCTTGTGACTAATGTGCAGACCATGTAAGTTCAAAACTTGGCTTCATGGCCCAGGCAGCGGGGAATTGGGGGCGGGGGGAGGCGGGGGGGGCGGCGGATAGCAGTCCTGCCATTTGCAACAAGATGCATGGACCAAGAGAAGAAAGACAGACATCGTATGATTAGAGGAACCACACAAACAAATGAACCAATTTAAGTAAACTTGTCTGTAGATTCAGATTAGTGGCTACCAGAAAGGAAGTGGGAGGGTGGTGGGCAAATTGAATAAAAGGGGTCAGTTGTATGGATGGAATTGAACTCTTGGTGATAAACTTTAATGTATTATATACATTACATTGATTTGCCATTATGCACTCCTGAACCTATATAACGTTACGCAGTTTTCATTTGATAAAAAAAAAAAAAAAAAAAAAAAAATGTTTAAAGGAAATATGCAGTTAGGAATGAAGGCAAGTAGGCAGGCAGGAGGAGAGAGAAGGAAGAAGCACTTTATTTTTTTTAATTTTTGTTTAGTTGTACATCTTCATTGTTCCCCTTTGACCCAGAACTCAAACCCAGGTTCTTGGATGTACTTGGTGTGAGCTTTGGCCAGAAGCAGTCAACGAAACCTCTACTCCACTACGGTGCGCCCCTTCAATAAAATTTTAAAAATAATAAACTAAATTTAGCTATTAAAAAATCGTGACCATGAGAATGAGTCGAAAGACTGACTTTTTTGTGTGGCCTAACTAAAACAAAAAGGAAAATTAAATGAGAAAAATAGTCGAATAATAGAAAGGAGCATGTTTAAAAGATATGATAAATTTCTAATCTTCATTATTTTAGGTAAAATTTCACTCTTCTTGTTTATTGGAAGCTGCCTTAATAATCTATAGAAACTAGCAAAGGAAGAACTTTGCCATTAAATATAGAAATTATTCTACACCATCATTCCTGAAACTTGCTTCTCTGAAAATATAGCCTGTATTCTGCTGGTGTGTCAGGACCGTTATTACCAAAGTGAACAATTAGTTAACACAGTATTTTTACTAGGGGTTAGAAACTTCAAACAATTGGATTTATTTTATATAATTTTCCTTCATCTAAATCAAAATTGGAATCTGACATTTAGTCCAAAGCTGCCCTTCCCCCAACAGTGTGTCTAGCACAAGAATGACCCATATTTGAAATCTTCACTAATGTGCCTTTTTGCTAATTTTCCTTTCTTGTTTTTCCACTCCTCACCCACTTGATGCACTGCTGGAGAAAAGGGTTCAGAGGTAAGAGGGCAGGATTTTACCTTACTGATAAGATGGAATTTAAAATATCAACCTGACTAGAGTAAATGTTCAGGTGAGTAGCACACATTTCAGATGAGCAGATTAAGAACAGGTGATCTGGATGGTAGCGTGATACAGAAAAGACACAGGCTTTCAAGAAAAGCTCTGGTTTAAATCTTGATTTGACACTTTACTTACAAGTTTCGTTTCCTCATCTATAAAGTGAGTGTTGTAAGGATTTAATTTAATATATCTAGAAAGTCTAAGCTTAGTGTCTGTCAGACAGTCAGGACTCAGTAAATGGAAGTTCTGTTTTCAAAGAGGCAAGATTTTGTGTGTGATTTTTATCATTTGTTGCAACTTAAAGTATTACAAGGATTGAAAACCCAGTAGGCTGAAGACTAATAAGATTATTGTAGGTGTCCTTTTCCCCCTGAGGGAGGTAACTCATTCCAAGTAGGCATATATTAGGAATTATAAGAAAAAAGAATGTTTATAACAGAAAATTTTGGGAAGAAAATTAAAAACCATTGAATATAGCCACCCAATTAACATTTTCCTGTACTGGTGTATTCTTTCGTTTTGTAACAAAAAATAAGGTCTTTAGAAATAGGTAGTATGTATTCATTTTTAAAAAACTGAAAGAAAATTTTTTAAATTTCACTTAAGTCCTCTACTCAGAATGAACATCATTATCCCTTTTTCTTCTTTGTATTTTTCCCAAAATGGAATCACAGTATTTAAATTATAATGTTATTTGTTTTTAAGAAAAGGTGCAGGGAGGAACAAAGGAGAGCATGGGCAGGCAGGCAGGAAGAGAGGAAAAGAAGAAGCACTCATTCATCCCGTCTTAGTTTTTCGTCTTGTGGTTCCTTCTGGCCCCAGTAGAACTGGGGACCTTGGGATGTATGTGGGCTGTGCCCAACGTCTACTCCACCAGGGTTCACCTCCTCATGATTTTTTGTTTTGTTTTGTCTTTAATCCCTTCTAGTAACTTTCTAGGCTGCCAGGATTCTTATGTATTTGCCCCTCCACCCCCTGCTGCCCGAAGGAGTGCAAAATTCTTTTTCAAATCTATGATCATGTCACCCCACTTACCTTCACACTTCCAGTGATTCCTTGTTGCATATACTCCAAACTGGGTCTAACCCAAATTTCATTACATGACATTTAAAGCCATTTGGAATCTGGCCACTTGTTCCTTTTCTCCCCAATGCCTTGTCCACCTGATGAATATCGTTTAAGACCAAGTATATACTTTTGCTGCAGTTCGCCCCAGCGACTGCCTCTGCTGTGGTCACACACCATGCGGTTTACTAGTGTTTCTTTTTCACTTGTGGGCGCAAATGATCATCCTCTCCTCTTAGTGTCACCAGTGCTGATAAAGTATCTAGCCCTAGCTGCTTAAAGGAAATACTTGATTTAATTAATAACATTTGAGAAGTATGCTCACCATTCTTGGCGCACCCTGGTGGTTAAGTCTGCAGCCTCCACCTGGCAGAGTTACACTTACGTCCCAAGGACCTGGGTTTGTGGTTTTTTTTAACTTCGTATTTTAGTACAGTAATTTTGTTTTACAAATTAAAATACACTCATGTGTAGGTTCCCCGTTCCTTATCTGTCAAAACACCCTGCCCTCCACCAGGTCACCAAGTGTTCTTCCCCATTGTCCAGTGGGCTTTGCCACCAGTTGCCCCTTCCCGCCCCCCCCCACCCCCCATCCTATTACCTTTTGTTGCTAGTGTCTAAGGACCTGGTTTATGACCTGGGAAGTGGGACTGGGGTACAGCCAAGATGAACAACAAAATGAAAAAGATACCATTCTTAAGTTCTCTTCCCTATGGCATAAATGTGGAGTGTGAATACAGTGTGATTTTGTGAGACGATTTCATGCAATATTGTAATCTGTTACTGGTTATCTGTGTTCTATAAGAGAGTAGATACTGGGCATGAAAATGTTGAAATTTTTTATTGGAAGGTTTTAAGTAGAAGTGAAAGGCAAATTTGTAAAATCTTTTTTTGACATTAGTCTTAACTAGCATATTTGCTTTTGGGGGTTTATTCACATTTAATCTTTGCAATTGGCAGAGATTTAATGTTGAAGCAATAAGGAAATGAATCCACCTGGAAAGTATAAAGAAATAGGTAGGTACGCTTGCTTTTATTTAAAAAAAAAAAAAAAAAAAAGGAAAAGAATTTTTTCATTTGTAGGAATAAATGTGATGCTTCATTTTAAGACAATTAAAAAACATTGAATTAAAAAATTCTGGTATTGAGTTATTGAACATACTGCATATTGTCCACTAAATTCTGTCTTGATGTTAATATGCCTCATATTTATTGACTAAATAGTTTTCTTTTCCATTTTTTTTTTTTTTTTTTTTTTTTTAAAGGAAAGATGCAGCAACGAAGATGACAAGGCAGGCAGGCAGGAAGAGAGAGGAGGAAGAAGCACTTTATTTGTATTTAGTTGTTCACACTGGTTGTCATCCTCCGTGTCTCCCCCGACCCAGGGCTCAGGCATATGTGGCTTGTGCTCCTTTGGAGGCGATTGACCTAAACACTGTTCCACCAGGGTGCACCCTAAGTAGTTTTCTATAATTAGCACTTCAAACTACATCGATGACCTAGTCCTTCTCCTTTTAGATTCACTTATAATATATGTGGAAATATTTTTATAATTGCAAGGGGAAAAAGGAGTTAAGAAAGCATGTTTTCAGCATTTTGTTTTTCACATACTAAGTTCCATTTTTGTTGAAAAAGTTATTATTTTTTTACTTTTTCCCCAGCTTGAGTTTCCAACCTGGGTCCTTGGGCATTATGCATGGTCTGCACTTTGCTACCATAGATGCCTGAGCTATAAGGGTACACCCATTGATTTTTTATTTTTTATTTTTTTAATTTCTTTAAGGACCAAATATTGTAGTGAAAAAAGCAAATCTCCCACACCAGACCTCGAGTTTCCTTTTGTTGCTAGTTAAAAAGTGGTGGGGGCACACTTTACATATTTTTGCATTTTTAAATTTAATAGATCAGCAAAATTTATCAAATATAGCTATGCTTCATTTTTTAATAGCAGCAAGCATTCCATTGTTTGACTATGCATATTTAATCTTTCATTAATGCTCATATAGGTTGTTCCTAGTATTTATAATGCATACTCTTACGAATATCCTTATACACATGTCTTTGTTCTTGTATCAAATATATCTAGGATAAATGCCTAAAAATTGAGCTACTGATTAAAGATTATGTGCATGGAGTAGGGATTGTGAGGCTGTGTACATTTAACATTTTGGTATATGTTGCCATATATATAAATTTAGAGTAGTGTAATATTAGAAGATGGGCAATTTCTCACGTAGTCCTCTTTGCCCAGTTGATTGATTGTGATTTTTAAAAACAATATTCAGGGTCAACTTTGCATATGTACCAACTTTGTATTTTTCAGATGCTCATATTAGTAACCTACTCCTCGAAATACAGTTGAAAATGGTTAAAGTCAAATTATCATTTAGAACTCAGATACCTATTTTCCCTTTTCCACAGAGCTGCAGATGAGTGTCACCTATTCTTGAGGTTATAACTTAAAAAAAAAAAAAATAGTAGTTTCCTCTTCTTCCTTTGAAAGTGAGAATATTTGATCCAGACAATTACATTGATTAACTTTTAGAAATTTATCTTAACAGTGAAATAAGGTTTTGCTGCCAGGTGAGTGAAAACAGTAATTGGAAATAATGATTTTGGTTCCCCCCCTTGCTTAACCTCTGTGATATTATGATGCGTGGCCAGAAAATAAAAGGGAAATTTATAGTTAAAATTCCTGTGTGAGGTTGTCAGATTCTCATGCTGTATATTTTCTTTCAGATTCCTTTGTTTCTTCCTCTTCCTCTCAGCCTGTATCTCTATTTTCGACCTCACAAGGCAAGTCTGTCCTTTTTTTTGTGCATTAATAAAAGAAAAATGTTGAGAAAGAGGCTGTAACTGGGGATATGAGGCACAAGTTTTCTATTGCTCCCAAACCCCTTAAAAGTAAAAACTAATTACAAGTCAGTCCTTTATATTTAGCAATTTCCCGTGGATTTCCTGTAAAGAATGAGGCTAAGTAGACCACTTAACATAGCATAACCTTCCAGTGTAGTTTTTAGTATTTCTTAAAAATTAAAGACATCCACAGAATTTGGAATAGATGTGGTTGTGGATCAGAAAACAACCCATCTTCAGAATGAATTTCAATTATTTGCAGTTATGTTAAGTGGATTGGAGAAGTAATAGATTTGGAAAAGCAGGGTGAAAGTGTGCTTCCATTGAATTAAATAACAACCCAGCTTGAATACTTTAGTATGAATTTATTGGAGATTTTTTTGGTGAGCTAGGCTACTTCCAAATTGCCTAAGAACATTGAACAAGTCAGTTGGTTTTTGGCAAGCAAGGCTTGTTTTCCTAGAGATTAAGCTGTGACTTTGTTTTTTAGTCTGTCTTCAGTGAAGAAGGGAATCTCAGAGTGTGATAACTGATTCGTGAGGATAGCATTGCCAGGTACCTAGAATTACTGCTTGTTGGTTGGTTTGCCCTAATAAAGTGGTTTCATTTGTTCTGTTGTACTCAATCTCAGATATAGGTCAGTGGAAAATCCTTATTTTGAAAAAGGGAATAAAAGGTAATTAAGCTCACTAGGCAGGTCTAAGAAGCCCTGTGCAAATAGTTTAATGTCTCAGCTGGAATTTTCTAAATGCAAAGTCTGGGTGCTGATTTGTTAGGAAGATTTTGACCTTGTTTGAAGAAAAACTTAGTGGGGGTTGCCCTGGTGACCTAGGCATCTAGTACACCTCAGAGCAGTCCCACATGCATCCCAAGGTCCAGGGTTCAGGACCCAGGGCCAGGGTGAACAACAAATGTGAACAACTAAATAAAAAATAAGTAAGCTCTTCCTCCTCTTCTCTCTTCCTTCCTTCCTGCTTGCATACTCACCTTCATTCCTACCTGCACCTTTCCTTTAGAAGAAGGGGAAAAAAAGGCTTAATGAAATAAAATGATCATAGTACCTGGCTTTAATCTGCTTCTTAGGAAACATGATAGATTATTTGTTCCTTTTAAACAATAGATAATTCCTCCCTTTAAATTGAGACTGATACCATTAAAGCTCACAACCCCTTTATAATGTATGTCATTGTGTGAATTTGGATTTCTTGTGGGTCAAATTATGACCTTTGAAATTAACCTTTTTACATGAAAAGATTTATGAATGTTAGAAAATAACTCAAACATACAAAGTGATTCTTGACATCTGGAACTTGATTAGATGTTTATTTTTAAGGATTTTTATTTTCTCATGATAAACTTAATGATTTAGGCAAATAAATATTCTACTCTGGAATATAATCCAGTAAAAATACCATAAAGTAAATAGAAAAATAATTTTATATTCTCTATTGTCATTATTTTAGATCTTTTAAATAGAAAATAGAAAATAGAAAGGTGCAGGCAGGAATGAAGGAGAGCAAGCAGACAGTCATCTTGGTTGTCGCCCACAGTCCCAGGGACAGAAAACCCTCTCCTTGCAGTGTATGTGGCTTGTGCCATCTGGATGCAGCAGACCTAACCACTAAACCACCAGGGCACACCTTAAGATACATTCCTCCTAGTCACTTTTCATACAGAAGGGGCATATTTGATATCGTAAACAGGGTAATACAACATTATGAAAAGTTGAGAAGATAATTGTCATAGCTTTAGAAATTATTTTGGCAGGCCCTAGTGGAGTAGCGATTAGGTCAGTTGCCTCCAAAGGAACCCAAGCCACATAACCCTGGGTTTGAGTCCCAGTCTTGGGGGAGACAACTAGTGTGAACAACTGAATAAAAATAAAATTTCTTCCTCCTCTTTTAAAAAAATATTAATACCTGTTAGGAAAA
This sequence comes from Solenodon paradoxus, assembly GCA_004363575.1. Lineage (NCBI taxonomy): Eukaryota > Metazoa > Chordata > Mammalia > Eulipotyphla > Solenodontidae > Solenodon > Solenodon paradoxus. Next base: position 151,674 of record RJWH01002624.1, read on the forward strand.
ACTATACATTCACTTAAGTACAATGAAGGTAAATAAAAATAATTTTTCTAATTAAAATTGACGAAGTAAAGGAAAATTGTTTAAGTGGGTTTTAATTTCACTACATGAAAGTTTGTAATAGAAAATAGTATTTTTATTGCTTTGCTTATAAGGAATTAATTTTGTCAGTACAGATTCAGGACAGTTGTGGTTAAAAGGGCATTATAAAGATGCAGTTGAAAACATATCCCTGAAAGTGGTCCAGTCCAGCCTCTCGGTAGTGTTTTCTACTGCAAACCAAGCACTTAATAAAAAAGTAACCCAGTTGGTGCTCTACTTCATTGGCAGGTGTAGAGGTCAGCCTGTTAGAGGGAGCGCCTTGGCAAATGATTAGGTATGTTCAAAACCGTTTCTAGTCTGCCTTAACTGAAAATAAGGGAAGAAGTTGTTGATACACTTGGTTAACTCAATCAAAATACTTTAGAAGAGTAGCTGGGACCAGTCCAGTCCACAACATACTCTGAGTGCTGCCACCCACAGACACCTGAGTTCATCACTGGCACCCAGCTTGTTTTAATGTTTTCCATCTCCTTTAAGCATTTAGCTGTGGAGAATAGAGCCTTATTTGTATATACTTAGACCATATTAAGTTATGCACCAGTCATTAAATAGGACATTTTCATATTGAAGAATGGCATATTTTTAATCCTGAAATATGTATTTATCATTATTGGGTTTCAGGTAGATGTATGTACCAAAATTGTCTTTAATTTGTACCAAGTAAAGAAAAGGCAGTTAATTTGTCACAAGTAGGTCATGCAATATTTATTAAATTATACGGCTTTGAAGTATACAGCTACCGAAGCTAGAAAGTTAAGCCTTTTAGAAGCAAATGAATAGATTTGTGATGAGTCCAGTGAAATAATCAGTTTCTTCTTAAATAAGTTGTACTGAATAGGTCTTGTACAGTCTTTTTTTCTTTCCTTGTTTCTTTTTTCTTATCAAGCAGAATGGAGTTTTAGTCTAATCCCTCAGCATTTCAAAATAGGACAGTAAATGTTAATGATGCTATTTGCATTGTAAAATAAAGATATGAATAGAGATATAGACATAGTATTTTGCCTCTTTATTGAGCTCTTTGCTATGCTCAATACTGGATGTAAATATTCTAATGTGATCCTCACAACCAGTTTTACAGAGTAAAGGCACTAACTTTTTTACCATTTGAGGAAACTGAGGTTTAATATAGTGAAATTGCTCAGGGTCACATACTGAGTAAGTGACAGACTTTGGATTCCTAGGTCCATGCTCATAAACACTGCCATAAGGGATGATCAAGTATATTCATTGTATTTTAGGATTTAGAGATATTTTTAGAGATATCGTTTAGAGGTTAATATTAAAATCATGAGAACAGAAGAGGCAGAAATTACTCTTAGCCATATTATTGCTATTGGTGGCATAATATCATATGAAGGCTATGCTCCCTCCACCAGACATAAAATCAAACTGAAATATCATTCCACTTTTGAAAACTTTGATAAGAATAGAGGTGGAAAAATACTATGATTTTCTTTAGAAAACATTGCAAGAAACAGATCAGAGTGGGGAGCAAGGATCCATCCACCATCCAGAATTAGAAGCACATTTGCATTCAATTTGGTTAATGCTCTAGGCATTTGGAATAGGAAGTTAAACACCGAACTTTGGGGCAAGCATTGAAAAAAAAAGCCAGTTACAGCCTTTTTTTAAACAAAAGCAAAACATTTTTCTTTGTACAAAAGAGACTTTGTTTAGGTCTAGCTTGGCTGCAAAGTGTCTGCTGGCTAACTTCCTATTTTGATGCTATGGCTGAAAGTTGCAATACTGTTTTGCACGACCATTTGTTTTGTTATGTGAACTTGAGAAATTCAAGTGTAGGAAAACCTATACCTGAATATTTCGAGCCTCTCATGAATTTGCATAGAATGTAAGTGAAAAAGTAACTTAGTGGCTACTTCAGGCTGGAACTCTTTATTGATGTGTACGCTTTTCTGTGTTACAGGTGTCCTTTTAATTAAAAGTAATGAATTTCCTAACGTTTGGGGCAGTAATAACCAAATGGTAGCTATAACATAGTTCTAAGCTTACCACTTTTTAGGAGGAACTCAATATAGGATATAGCATTCATTATTCCTTGTTCGTTTCTAGATCTCATTATGTTTTCAGTAATTAAGTTATAAACCCTAGAATTAAAAAAAGTACTGAATCTTTTACCTTTCCTAAAAGACAGTTTGGGGAATAAAAAACTGTAAAGAGAATATAATTTAAAGCTAGAGTAAACAATATGTGAAAGTTTTTGTGGGTTTTTGTTTTTCATTTTGAGTATATTTACCTGATGCCTATACAATATTCACTTGAACATTTTATTCTTTACCCTTTTTTGTTTGTTTTTTTAAGGGAAAGTGCAGTCAGGAATGAAGGTGGGCAGACAGGCAGGAAGAGAAAAGAGGAAGCAGTATTTATTTTATTTCGTTGTTCATCTTGGTTGTTCCTCCCAGTCCCAGGTTGTGAACTCAGATTCCTTGGGATGTACATTATCTCATTTTTTAACTTCCCACCTGTTCTGTGAAATAAAGTACTCTGGGCAGTAAGCAGACACAGAAGGACTGCCCTGCTCAGTGTCCTGCTCACCTGTATTTATGCTCCTGAACAAAGATGGTTTGAGTGGAAGACGGTCAGTTTCCTCTCCCGTGGGATTTTTATAGAACTAGAATTGCCACTTGTAGCTGCCTGAGCTCCATCCTCAGGAACTTCTGAGTCAGTAAGTTAGAGAGAATGCCCATGAAGTGCTAGTAGTCGGTCTGAAGTTTGAAAGGGACTGTAGAAGATTGTACCAAAGGTTATTTTTTGCCAGGTTGCTTAACTGTTCATTTAGTTGTACTTTGAATATAACTTTGACCTTGATGATGGTAAAGATCATTTACTGAAATTTTTGTGCAGGAAAGTTATTTTACCTTTGATCATTGGCTTAGACTATGTATTAGATGGTCTTAAATGTTTTTATCCTCATAGAAGCTAACACAATTCTTGTAATGCCATAAACATTTAGTTTGCAATAAAGTTACATCAGAACTTGCTTTCAGGGTTTACATCACCCCAAATTTTGAAATAGATTAAAAAAATTTTTTTAAGTTACTTCCCCCTTATTTGTGAATGGTAGGAGTGAAAGTGCCAAAAACAAATGAGGATTTTCTGTATATACCAAGTGAAGGTGGTTAATGATTTGACGATGCCTTTTTTTCTCTTCTGCAACAGAAAGGCACACTGTCTGGAGTCTATTTTGGGAGAGTTTTGTGTTTGTTTGTTTTGAGAATGTGGCATTTGGGGATTTGTATTGAGGATTTACTAAGTGCCGGATAACGTGTTCCACACTTCACATGTGTTAACTAATTTAACCCTCACAGCAATTCTCAAGTTAGGTGCTTTAGTGTTTCCATTTTTAAAATGAAATTAAGCAACTTTCCCAAGACCACATTAAAGATAATGGAAGGATTTTGCATCTTTGGGAATTTTTGGTTTGCGAGTTGTCTAAAAATTTAGAATATGTCCACCAACTAAATTTACTAGTCTTATTTCATATAATTACTTAATAGAGACTAAAGTATTGAGAGTTTAAGAAGACATGGGTAAGCATGGAGCTCAGTACTGGATAAATTCAGGAATATTCTCATGATCATTGTGGGGTTAAGACAGTCTCACCTCTGACCATTTATTGATTTGATTTTTAATAAATCTATTAGACATGGCACCCTTGCTTGTCATTGACACCATATTGTAAGTGATTAGAACTCTAGAAAGTGAATGTGGACCTTAAATCCTAATATAGCAAATAACTAATCTAGGAAATGTTCCTAGTGAGATTTTTTTTGACAGACATTTGTTTTGAAACTGTTGAGAGTCTCTTGTAGTGCATGACAAGGGCTGGATCTTTTGAGAAAAGGAAGATAAGAGACATTTTCTGAGAAGTAAGATAATCCAGAGCGATGCCACCAGACAGTGTTTAAACTAGCAGCATTCAAACTCCCTAGAGTACTCTGCATTTTGACCATATTGAAGAGTCTGCCTGTGGAAGAGGTTCTTAAAAACGTAACTAGATTCTGATCTTCTCCTTAATGTTTGCATGCAAAACTCTCTACTTCGACTCAGTTTTTCCACTGTTTTGGTACAAATCAGTTTGAGTTCACTAGGATTTCAACTATCCATAGAAACATATCTTCATTTACTGAAATTCTAAACAGGATAATTAAAATTGAAGCACAGATGAGGGCACTAATGCATTGTGATACATGTGGGAAAGCTTGACTGACAGTTGTGAGAGCCCCTGCATCTCCCAGTCACTGAGGAACTGGTGCAGCACAGCTCTGTTCACCCCCTAAGATTGTCCCACAGAAAACACTATATACCCCAAATATTGAGTCACCAAATTATTATTAGAAACATAATTAAAGTTAATTATGTATACATAATAGTTATGTCATGCTAAAGAATCTTTAGTAATAAAATGTTTGAAGTCTTTCAGGCAATTGTGACATTATTCTGTATAAAACTTGTTGGTATTCTGAGAATAAGATTTCTAACCTAATCTAGCTTTCCCTCAGGTTATTATACACCTAACTCGAAACTTTTGGAGTATAAAGAGTTCAAGAAAGACAGAGAAACAAGCTGTGTAAGACAAACAAGTTTGTGTCCTCACACAGCTTGAGACAGATGCTTCTTCTCTCTGCCTGCCTGCAGGCCTCCATTCCTGCCTGCTTCCTTCCTCGCTAAATATTAACACACACAAACACACACAAACACACACACACACACACACACACACACAAAACTGGGGGGAGTGGGTGGGGGAGCAGCATGGGAAATATGTCCCAAGCTGTGTCAGGACACAAACTTGTTTGTCTTAGTTCATGTTGGCAGTGTGTCTCCCACCACCCAGTCCCGAGCCGCACACCCGGGTCCTTGGGCTTTATGGTGGACTAGGCCAGAGCCGCAGATTTAATTGCTCAGGCACCAGGGCGTGCCAGTGTGTGCTTGCTTTATGTCACATTCACTGCTGGTCACTTTCTTTTTCATCAAGCGCACTACATCATCATTTTACTTACTGATTTTGCTGTCTCCCCCTCTGTACTGTTAAGGATTTTTTTCTGTTTTCTCTACTTTTAACCTAGTCTCTGGAACAGTGTCTGACATATGATATTCAGTAAATATGTGTTGACTTTTTTACAGTATTATTTAATTCACAATGCTGAATTTTCATTTAGGATACTGAAATTGCATCTCAGTCTGTATTTCACACCACAGATTCATTTTCGTTCACTTTTGTCTGTAAGGTGACAGTCCTGAGTCACCTGAAATCTCAGTCTCTATAAAATACTATTCTGCGTGTTCCCTGTGGGGTAGAGGCAGTTTTGCTCATCTCAGGATTCCCTTGCGCTTTTATCTTCACCCAGACTTAATCCATAGGCTAGCTGGTAGAAACAGTAACCAATCAGTTTCATAACAGTTATACTTAGATTGTGGAATATTTCTGATTTAAATGTAATCTCAGGTTTTTGAGCCCTTTAACTTCCAATGCTGAGCTCATTTATATTATATCCTTAATCCAGTCTTGTTGACTAGCCAGCCATATCATACAATGATGGATACAAACCAGATTTGCAATATTAGAACTAAGTGTGAATTACAGCCTTCTCCAGATGCTTTCTCTTGCACTAGTTGTTTACACCACAAAGCTTTAACCATTCTTCTTCATTTACGGGCTTTTTTCTCAATACCCAGATTACAGTTACATTATTCTAAAGGTCAGACCCGATTACATCCAATTTTAGTGATGCGTTGAAATAGAGGAACTTTATCTGGCATCTGAAAACATTTTCTTTCATATTAGAATTTCACTTATTGCAGTAAGATGCTGCAGCACACCCTCGGGCTGGGGCGCAAAACCAGCAGCCGGGCCATAGACCACGCAACCCGTGATTCGGGTTCTCAACCCGGGGCTGGGGGAGCAACAGAAAATAAATAAACTTATAAAAATATGTCTCTTTTCATCTTTATAAAATGATACTGAATAAAGACAGAATTTTACTTTTGTCTAATATTATTCAGCTTCTCAGATAAAAAAGAACATAAGCTATAAATATAGGTAATTTACTCCAGAGACCGTTCTCTTTCACATCTTCCCAGTTACTCATTCACACTGAAAATACTGCTGTCCTGAGCCTACTTAGGTCTCACCTGACTAAGCTGAATCTTTTATTCCTTCACTTGAAACTATTTAAGACTTAATTGTTCCAGCTCCAGAGATACAGAAAAATGTGCAATCAAGACAGTGCCTGCCCTTGCGGGTGGCTGTGATATGTCTCCCCAGTAAACCTTGCTGATTGGAAAGTGGAAAATGTGATAATAAATTAATGGCTGCTGTGGCATCAGTAACTGATAAGAATCACTTTTTGGAAGACTGTTTTCTGTTTTAAAAGGATTTCTGGAGAGGCACTGTCTAAACCAAAGACACCAATTTGCATAGTGCCATTTTGGCTAAGTTGTCAAGTTGGTGCAAGAGATTTTGGAGCAGCTGAACCTTTTCCATGCCAGGTAGTTATTGAGGCCATCGTACCGGGACCAGTCCCCTTGGTGAAGAGAACAGAATCATTCTCGTCTTCTTTTCAGGGCCAGGAGGGGTCTGTCGTAGCTCCTGAAGGTCAAAGAGTCACTTTCATGCCTCAGATTGTCAGACTTCACAGTGGAGTTACAACAGCAGTATGTTCTGAATTCTTTGAGTAGAAGTATGTTGGAACTTTATAGTAGCTTGTGTTGTATAAATTTTTGTCAAATAGCTCTCCAGAACAAAGGGCAGAGAGAAGCTTCTCCAGATTTCCCAGTCTCATCCCCTCTTCATGCTTTACCTTTACAATGGAAAAAGACTGAAATGTGTCTGTCATGAAAAATATTTGCCACTTGTAATTTGTAGCATGAGATGGCTTTTCTGTTTCACCATTGGCAGTTTTATGCATGTCTTAATACAATTGTTTATTATTGTTTCATTCCATATTTATGTGTGTGTATTCATGCAAGAGAGCATGCTGCTTGGCCTGACTAGCTGATGTGTAACTGTACCTGGTAAACCATTTTTTTCTTTCAAATTCTGACTATAGAAGGATTGAGCTCTCTTTGCTCTGATGAGCCACCTTCAGAAATTATGACTTCTTCCCCCTTTTCATCTTCTGAAATACCTAACACTGACCTTACAAAACTACCTGGAGAAACAAGCACCGTGCTAGGCAGCCAGCCTGTTTTAGCCCAAGAGAGAAAAGACTGCGTGGCTCTTCTAGATGTGAAAAAAGTGGAAAAGTCTCCGGAGACCGGTAAAGACGCAGCCGACTCCCCAGATTGTGTCGAAGCAGGAGTTCACTCTAACCGTCCTTCCATTCCAGCCAGTTTCCCAGCTTTTCTCTCAAAGGAAGCCAGTCATGTAGGACAGCAAGTAAATAAAGACCAAGAGTCCAGAAGTCCAAATGAGGTACCAATACCAAGTAGGGACAATAAAACTTGTCCCATGGATTCGGATGACAAGTTCACTTTACTGACAGCCCAGAAACCACCCAGCGAGCACTTGAAAGTGGAAGACATTTGTTCATATTCATTGTCCCCACCTGGAGTTTCAGGAGGTGGTTTTATTGAAAAGGATTCCCCTGAATCACCTTTTGAAGTAATTATCGACAAAGAAGCATTTGACAAAGAATTTAAAGATGCTTATAAGGAGAGCGCAAATGATTTTGGTGTCTGGACAGTGCCCACTGATAGAGAATCGTCTGCAGACATTTTGGAGTCTAAAGACAGAGTGTTTCCGCTGAGGAATGCTAAAGAGTCAGGACGTTTCCCAGCCTCTGGCCTGCTCACTCGGCAGTTTTCACACACAACCGCGGCGCTGGAGGAGGTGTCTCGGTGCGTGAATGATATGCATAACTTTACCAATGAGATCCTGACTTGGGATTTGGATCCCCAAGTGAAGCAGCAGAACAGTACATCGGACTACATCACAAAAACTTCGGGACTTGACACAAGTGGCTTCGATTCAGAAATCCCAGTTGTAAATATTAAGACTAATACTCATCAGAAAATTCCTGTGTGCTCTGTTAATGGAAGCGCTCCCCTTGCTAAATCAGCAGGTGATTGGGCAGAAGCAGCTCTCACACAAGAAAATGCCTGTGTTAAAAAGCCTGAAGCTCCCGATCCCAGTTCCCCAAAGGAAGGCAGTGTCAGAGAGGTGCCTGGCAGTGTGCCGCAGCGGGACGATGCGCTTTCAGCGTCGCCTATGACTTCGGGTCCTGGAGCGCTCCCAGCGGCCTTACCTGACGAGCATTCGAAGGATAGGGATAAGATGAACTGGCAGGGCTCTGTGCTGGGAGAAGTAATGGAGGCTGACAGTTCCGGTGAGTCAGACGATACAGTAATCGAGGACAGTACAGCAGATACATCGTTTGAAAGTAACAAAGTTCAAGCTGCAAAGCCTGTTTCCATTCCAAGTGCTATTATAAAAATGGATGAAAGAGAAATCAGAGAGATTCTTGACAGAGAAAACAAAACACCTGAAAATTTGGATTGGTCAGTCAGTGACTCTGAGCCAGGCCAAGGTCAGCCTGATGTTCTTGGAAGGAGTCCAGCTGGTGAGTTAGCACTTTCACCAGTACCTGATACAGAGGCCTCGTCTGGAGACACGCAGCGGTCAGGGAGTGAGAGCGAAGTTGCTCCCGAGAAGCCTGTTCCAACTGAGAACCCAAAACGTCCTTCAGCGGCATCTCCAAATGTTCTTAATGAAGCAGAATTCTCACTGAACATGAGAACCTCTGCCTATTTGGAGTCATCACATGAAGAAAACGTTAAAGTCATGGACGATTCTTCCCCAGAGGACCTGATAGCAGCCTTTACAGAAACCAGAGAGAAAGTAGTAATAGGTAAAGGTGAAGGAAATGCCTTGAAAGCAAGAGCAGAGAAAACTACAAACTTTAAAACAGTTCCTCCTGGCGAAGTCTTGCATGAAAGTGAATCAGTTGTTTCCGAAATTGAAGACATAAAAACAAATGAAAATGAGCTTCTGGATGGCTTCCCTGCCCAAGGTACCCCAGTAGCATTTCTTGAGTTAGAACAGGAACAACTCACAATCAAAGCCCTGAAGGAATTGAGTGAAAGGCAGGTGGAGAAGTCAGCTTCCACACAGAACAAAGTAGGAACTCCTTCTGACTTTGCTCCAGAATCTTCTTGCCCACTGAAATTGTATGATGACACAGATGTCGAGACTCGATCTGATCTTGGGATTTCCAAAAAGCCCACTATTGTCAAAGAAACTGCTAGGGTAGATACAATTTCCAGCCTTAGCAAGACTGAACTGGTAAACAAGCATGTCCTAGCAAGACTTCTGACAGACTTCTCAGGTAACCATTTACCTTAGAAATACTGCATGTGGTTAATTCTGCTATAGTTGATTATCTGAGTGCCATTTTTCTTAGTCTCTTAATTTATATCAGCAAAATTACAGTTAAAAATACTCTAATAGGTGGTTGTTTTTTTAAGATTGCTCAGTTTGGTTTCCTTTGTTATTTTAAGGAAAAGAACAAGCAGGAAGAGAGAGAAGGAAGAAGTGGTTTTATTTTCATTTAGTTCAAGCTGGTTTTTACCCCAAAGCCAGTGCTCGAACCGAGGGGTATGTGGCTTTCTCCTTGTGAGACGGAAACAGTTGACCTAACTGCTCCTCCACCAGGGGGTGCCCACTTTGGTTTTCTTCATACCAGTATTTCCCAAAGTGGTAGATCACTTGTTAAAATCATTATTCTAATTTTTTTAATGCTCTAGTTATTTCAAAGTCTCCTTGCTTTGTAGATTAGCCCTAGGATGATTGCTACTTCTAAGAATATTTTTGGGTTCTTATTTGCAAAGCCTGTTTTTAAATCTCTGTGATACTAGTACCGCTTAGTTTTTAGGGGCTTTTTTTCAATGGGCCATGTGAAATCCTATTTAGCAATCAAAGATAAAGGAATTCCTGCTGGGACAGACAATGAAATTTTTAATTACTTTAATATTATACCCCAGGGATTTTATGCTCTGAAAGTAGGTAACCAGTTTTGTAGTACTATTTTGTGAGTAATACTTGAGAGCTCTTGCCTTCTTCTATTTTGGACCTTATTTCATGTTTTTCAAGTGAAAACTCATTATTCGGTTGTGCTAGAAGTCTTTCCCCTGTCTGTTTATTTGAATGATTGCTTCCCTAACAATTGCCCTTCAGTTAAATGACTTCAATACTATTTATTCTGGGGTCTTGGAAAGTACAAGAAATAAAGGTTATTTAAAGCTCTTCAAAATGGACCCACAACTGCTAATACCAATTTCTTGCACTTTCTGTATGATTACTGTTGAGTTCTATATCATGATCTATGTAGAATTTTCCAAGCCTTTTTGATAATAGATCCTCCTTTTCAAATGAAATCATATACAAAATTACAATAATTAAAACAAATAAGAGATTCTAAGAACATAAATAAGGGCACGGCTAAGCTCTCCCAGGTGAGGGCTACTCAGAAGGAGCCAAGCCACCCACCTCCTGGACCTTGCCCACACAGCAGCGGTGTGCCTGCCCTGCACCTCAGCTCGCTTGTCGTCTTGTCACCGTGGCCCGTCGAGGCCACAGTCTTGGGGCAGCACAGAGCCAAGGCCGCTGTGGCGCAAGAGCACCGCTTACTTCCTTACTGACGGCCACAGGCGGATTACTTGCTCTTCTTTGGTTTGAATCGTTAAAATAGAGAAAACTGGGCTTCCCTTACGAGTTGGATCATGAGGAGATTAAATGTGAAAACACAGGTAACTCAGTGCCGGGCAGCTAGTAAATATTTGTTTAACACCAAGCACAGGACCTGACATAGCATACATACTGGATAATTATTTGTAAATTAAATGTTAAGTAAATGAATTACTAGTTATTATCCCTGAAAACATTGAGACTTTTTTATAAACTCAAAAATTTGAAATGACACTTAAGGATAACTGTTAAATTCTAGTAATTGAAGATTGTTGAACTTGAATTAAGAGGTGTTAGATTCTGATTCTTGCTTTACTGTGTCTAGACATGCATTTTGTACGATTAAGTTATGTAACTTTGGGGGGCGGGTCCTCAGTTTCCTTACCTGTAAAGGGAACGTATTGAAGTAGACCATCTTCAACGTCAGGTCAGTAATATGATTCTCTGCTTCTAGTCGGTGTCGGTTTCATCCTGAGTTGTTACTGCAAGGAGTTGTTTTCCAGTGCTGAGGCGACAGGCATTAGCTGGGACTCCTGCAGTGTCGAATTCTGGCAAGTCCCTGCTTCGTTGTGTCCCTAGACAACCAGCCTGACTGGTTGTGATGATAGTGGAGTTAGTCGTGCAATATGACAGCCATTTGGAAAAAGAATTTGATTCCTGCCTCATATGCCTAACTGACTGGAGATGGTTTATTGAGTTTCGTGCAGATTGCCAAGAAGGCAAGCAAACAGGAGGTACATAGTTTGGCGGTAGGTGTGTAAGTTGTTACAACTTCTCTGGAAGGCAGTTTGGCGATATGTAAGGAAGACCTAGGATGGGCCTAGCACCTTTGTTTCTACGGACTTTAGCTCTAAGGGGAGAAATGATATTCAAAAACAACTATAGAGTTGTTCTTTGAAGCACCATTTATGATAGCGGCAGATGTCTCACTGTCTTAGCAATTAGAGATTGACGGAGTGTTATACAAAACCATGTAGTCAAATCATATGCAGTCATTAAATTTATTTTTTTAAGAAAAGAAAAAATGGAGAAGTACAAAAAGACATAATACTCCTTTCTACATGTAGAATTAACTTTTCTTAAGTGTTAGCATTAGTGTTAATATTTGTCTCCAATCTAAGGGGCCCTTTAATTACCATCTGATCTGCTCCCTTCTCTGCTTAAGAGGGAACCACCATGTTGGACCTGACTTTATTTTAAATGCGTGTGCATGTAGTATTGTTTTGTGTTTTTAAGCCTTTGTTACTATTATCATCTTGGTTATGCAGCTTTTTTTCTTGCAACATTAGCTCCTTTTACTCCTCGCATCTTGTAATACTTTATTCATTTTAACAACTATCCAGTAATATTTTGATCATTATTGTTTCTTTGCTATTATAGACATTCTTGTACTTGTCTGTTTTTACATATATGCAAACGTTTCTCTAGGGTCATATGCCATCACTCACCACTTTTATTTCTAGGTATGTGCATTTTTCTAGCCACAATCAATATACAGTCAAAGTTATAATTTCTGCTGTTTAAATGTCTGTAATTTAATAGCTACAATATTGAATACCTAGCCAAACTTTGTTATAATAAATGCTTAAATTAGGAAAAAGAAAAATTAGAAAACAAGCTATTCAGAATAATCCTGTTCTGGTGTTATTAAAAGTTCATCTGTATCCCTACACACAGTGAATCTGAAGTAAAATTTTATTTTTATTGTTTTTTGTTTTCTTCCCTTCCTGTGGCCCCAAGTCTTGAACCTGGGTCCTTAAGGCTATGCATGGCCTGCTTCTTAACCACTGAACCACCAAGTATACCCGAAGTAAACATTTAAAAGAAAGATCACAGTGGGTTTTCTCACAATGTCACCAAGTAGGTTTTTACTGAACCTTTCTTTTCTGCATGTAACTATATGCTCTGGACAAAATTGGAAGGGGAAAAGCAGAAAAGACCTGAAGGCACTGAAAAATCAAAAAAGTAGACATTATGAGAAACAGATGACACTTTAAGAAGAGAAAGCATGGAATTAATTTGCCTTTTTTATTGCCTTTAGCCAGAGGACGGGCTAGAGTTGGCATTTGGCAGGCTGGCTAAAACTTTCATAGAAAACCTAACAGAATTCATGTCAGCCATTCAGACACTGGAAAATGAGGGCAGGAGGAATCCTGGAAGGGAGAGAGCCATTGAGTGACAGCCTAAAATTCTGTGTGCCCAGTGAAGTAAAGGAAAATATGCTTTAACTGAATGAAAAGGAAAATCTCGTCTGAGAAGTAGAAACAACAACAAAAAAAGAACCGGGTGGAAATTCTAGAACTATAATACAGCAGTATAGCAGCTGTAATAAGAATTCACTCAGTGACCGTAACAGCAAAATGGAGATGGTAGAAGGCTCAATCACCACGCACCCTGGTGGAGTCATTTTTGGGCACAGTCCACGTGCATCCCGTGGTCCAGGGTTCTAGTCCCGACACTGGCGGGAACAACCAAGATGGGCAATGAAAATAAAATAAATGCTTCTTCCTCTCTCTTCCTGCCTGTCCACCTACTCGCTTTCATTTCTGCCTGCACCTTTCCTTAAAAAAAGAAAAGAAAAAATAATCCATCAGTGACCTTGATGATAGAGGAACAGAAAACTATCCAACCTAAAGAACAAACGAAAAATACAACCAGAGCTTCAGGGACCTGTGAGACAAAATAGATTTAATTCATATAATTGGAGCCCTAAAATGAGAGACTGCAGAAGATCATTATTTGAAGATAAAATGATGAAGATGTTCTCAAATTTCATGAAAAACACATCAGTGCTTAAATTCAGCAAACACATACTGGGACAAGGACAGGAAAAACCATGTCTTAGTACATGTATCAGAGGTCCCCAAGACCACCCTCAGCCTCAGTGGTTTGCTAGAAGGACTCCCAGTAGGGAGAAGCTGTTATATTCACAGTTAACAACTTACTACAGCAAAGGACACAGTTGAGATTGGCAGAGGACATGTGGGAGAAAGTTCAGGAGAAACCAGGTCCAAGGTTCCAGTAGAGTTGCACAGAGATGATCTTCATTCTCTTGTCAATGGTAATGTGACAGTATGCAAAATGTTGCCAACTAGGGAGGCTCACTCCTTCCTGGGTGTCTGGAATGGCATGAGTGCCCATGTGAGTGACCTTAGCTGCTCAGACCCAGTGCTCCCAGAGTAAAAGCAGGTGTTTGCCATAAATCATATTGTCAGGATGAGCAAATGGTCACACTGCTACAGCCATGGCTCCAGGCGTGCAAAAACACTTAACACCCAGTGTTCCAAGGGTCAGCCTTGAAAATAGACCATGTCCTGGTTTTGAGCATTCTAGGTCTACTGAGTTAGCCCTTTCTTGCACAGATAAATCAAGTTGCTGAAGCTAAAAATAAGGAGAACATTTCCAAAGGAGCTAGAGAAAAGTGACGCATGCAAAGGAAAGACTATTATAATTAAAGCCTACTTCTCATAGAATCCACAGATGCCAGAAGATAGTGACAAAACATCTTTTAAAGTGCCAAACGGGAAAAGGGTCAACCCAGATTTCTCTGTTCAGCTTAAGTACCCTGAAACAATGAAGGCAAAATCCATTTTTTAGATAAAAGAATACTAAGAGAATTGGTCACAAAAATCCTACACTACCAAAAAAAAAAAAAAAAAAAACCAAGAAAACTCAGACCTTCAGGAGAAAATAAAGAATTTTGGAAAATAGGCTTAAGTATCTGGGTAAATATGAAAGATTTTTTTCCCCATTTACTTTCTTTAAAATAGGATTTTTAAAAGCAGAAATTATGTCTAGAAATCATAATGTTTATTTCACATGACAGTTATGCAGCAAAGACTAGAGTGTATGGACCTATACTGTAATAAGGGTTTTTAGATTTCTTTATGAAGTGCTCCAGTATTTATTTTTTTAAAGAGGAAGGCAAGCAGGTAGCAGGCAAGAAGGAAGAGAGAAAAGGAAGAAGCATTTTTATTTAGTTAGGTGTTCATTTTAGTTGTTCCCCCTCCCCAGGTCGTGGATCACAAGCGTGGTCTTTGGGCTGTGCATGGTCTGCTCCCCAGATACAGGCTTAAAACCTGAGCCACCAGGGCATGCCAGTATTAATTTTCAGTAGACTGGAGAGTCAGGAATGTATATTGGATTCCTCAAAATAACCACTAAAATAATTATGTAGAAATACATAGCTAAAAACTCAATAGCTAAGTTCAAATATTGAAAGAGAGAGCAAACAAGGAAGAATAGGGGAACAAGACAGTGGAAACGTGAGAATAAAATGAGAGACTTAACCATACCAGTATGTTAGCAGACTAAATACTAAATAGAGTGGCAGGCTATGTAAAAATGCAAGACCTAGCTATGTGTTCATCATAACAGATGCTCTTTAAATAAGTAAATGAATAGAAAAAGGTACAACACCTCCCCCCACCAAAAAAAGAAACAACCTGTATGTATATAAGAAAATTAAGAGTAGAAATTAATGGAATTAAAAAAAAAATTAGCAGGCATGTCCTGGTTGTATAGACGTTTGTCTGCACCTCCAGCCACCGCAGTCAACATGCGTACCTCCCCACAGCCACGTGTAGGACCAGGGTTCCGGGCCTGGGGCAGTGGTGAAAACTGAAAAGAAGCCTACAGATAAATAACACTTCTCTCTCCTCTGCCCATCTGCCTGCTTCCATCCTTTCTTTTCTTTTAAATAAAGGAAAGGTGCAAGCAGAAATAAAGATGAATAGGCAGGTAAAGAGAGGCAGAGGAAGCCCTTTATTTTTATTTAGTTCACACTGATTGTCCTTCGTCCCCTCTCTCCTCTCCCCACCCCCCACCCACCGTCCCAGGGTCCTGAATCTTGAACCTGGGACCATGGGATGTATGCGAGACTGTCCCCAGGGTGTACTAGACCACTAGTCCACCAGGGCGCCCCTCTTGCTTTCATTCTTGCCTACCTGCCTTCCTCTTTAAGAAAAAATTCAGTCACAGAAGTTGTACTGGCAAGTTCTTTTAAGTATTTAAGAAAAAAGAAAACACATTTTAGTTTCATAGACTAATACATACCGATATCACAACTAGACAAAAACAATACAAAGGAAATTATAGACTAATATCCCTCATGAACCCAGTAAGATGAGAAATTCTTAATAAAATATTAGCAAGTCCAACCTGCAGTATATCAAAAGGATAATGTCTCATGGCTAAGTGGGATATGCTCCAGAAATAGAAGTTTGTTTTAGATTGGAAAATCAATAGAATTTACAACATAAACATAAGAAAAATTATGATTATTTTGATTGATATAGGAAAAGCATTTGAAAAAGTCCAATATCCTTTCTGGTTAAAATTTTTTTCAGAAAGCTTAGGAATGAAAGGTAATCTCAGTTTAATAAATGGTATCTGTTGAAAACTACAGTCAAAATAATGAACATTTTCCTTCTAAGATTAGGTACAAGACGAAGATTCTGCCTGTCACTGGTTGTATTCAGCATCATACTGGGGGTCCTGCCCATCTAATTACAAGAAATAGAAATAAAATAAATGAGACTGGAAAAGAAGTTAATATGGCCTAATTTGCAGGTGATATGATGTTTATGTAAAAAATCTTAAGGGGTCTACAAAGTAACTGCTAGGACTAATAAGTGAAGCTTAGAAGATAACAACAGGAAATGAGGTTAATACACAACTCTGTTATGTGCTGGAAGCAAATAATCAGAAATGAAAGTTTTCTTTAAAAGTTCATTTACAGTAGCATCAAAAGTATAAAAGAAAGAAATTTAGTGGAAGAAACATATGCCAAGACAACATGACTTGCAGAGAGAAACTAAAGAACTAAGAGAAGAGCTGTGTTGTCAATGGATTGGAAGCCTTAATGTTGTTAAGATGTCATTCCTACCTGAAATCATCTATCGATTTAGTACAATTCAAAGTTCCCGAGGCATTTTTCTTTAGAAGTTGACAGGCTAACTCTAAAATTTCTGTGGACGTACTCAGAACTTAGCAAGTCTGAAGCAATCTTGAAAAAATAAAATTGGAGGACTTGGAACTTGCTCTTCAAGACAGTATAAAACTCCAGTAATAAAAACACTGGTGCTTGCAAAAGAGCCAAAAGTAGATAAAAGAGACAGAAAATCCTGACATAACAGATTTAATAACTTGTAAGACAACTTTATTATCTCAGTTTTCCTGGATAAAAAGTCACAGGTTTGCTGGATTCTCTGCTCAGGATCTACCAGGTTGAATAAGGTGTGATTCTGAAACTTCCAAGTGTGAACCAGGATTGTCATTTCATCTGAGACAGTTCCCTTCCAAATTCTGATTGTTGGCAGAATTCCGTTCCTGGAAGTCTAAGAACCAGATCCCAACTTTGGTGCCCACTGACTGTGAGCCGGTGGGGGGGTCATGCTCAACCTCTAAGGATGTCCTTGGTTCCTAGTCTCATGACCCTGTCACAGTACAGCTGTCAGAATTTCTCTCCAGTCTGCTGCAGGATCATCAGGAGTTGAAACCAAAAACACGAGAGCAACTGTCCCTGCCGTATGCACAGGCTCTGCTCACATGTGAGGATGGGGACATGCAATACAGAGGCAGCATCTGCATCTGCCTGCCATGATCTCCATTTCACAAGATATGCAGAATTTTAAATAGATCAGGGACCTGCATGTAAAAAATAAAACCACAGAAATTTCAAACCTAGAACATAGGCAAAAATTTCTTAGCTCACAAAAAACACTTAAGCTATAAAATTAAAAATCTGGTGTTCCCTCGTAACCTAGTGGATAAGGCCATGGACGTCATCGACGTACATCCAGGGACCCAGGTTCCAGACCTGGGACCAAGAGGGAACAACCAGGATGAACAAGCAAATGAAGTAAATGTTTTTTCCTCCTCTCTCCTGCCTGCCTGCCCGCCTGCCTTCATTCCCACCTGCACTTTTCATTTAAAAATCAAAGAACGGATAAATTAGACTCAAAATTAAAACTTTGCTCACTAAAAGATACCACTAATAAACAGGCAAACCAAGCCACTGACGGGGAGAAAGTACTTACAAAACATGTATCTCATTAAGAGCGAGTATCCAGGAAACAGAAAACTACATTTCAAAAATAAAAGCACAGGCAGGCACTCCCTGCTGGAGTAGTGCTTAGGCCAGTTGCTCCAAAAGAGCCCAGATCACATTCCCCTGAGTTCAAGTCCCAGTCCTACAGAAGGGTGCTGGGGAAACAACCAGTGTGAACAACAGCAGCAACAAAAAAAACGGTTTTAGTGCGCCCTGGTGGAGCAGCAGTTAGGTTGATCACCTCCGAAGGAGCCGGCCACAGACCCCTGGATTTGAGTCCCTGGCCCCGGGGGTAAGCAATCAGTGTGAACAACTAAATAAAAAATAAAATACTTCGTCTTTCTTTCTCTCCCTGCCTACCTGACTACTCACCTTCATACCTGTCTGCACCTTTCCTTTAAAAATAAATAAATAAAAAGTAAAAAGGGCAAACAACACAATAAAATAAATTGGGCAGAAAAAATTCTGGCACTTCACAAAATATTTACAAACGAAAATGTGTTTAACATCACAAGTCTTCACATCTTAAATCAAAATAAGATGACATTATATATCCACCCAAATGACTAAAATTAAAGACTGGCACCTAATATTGTCAAGGGGTGGAGCAGTGGAAACTCTTGGTAAAGATGTGAGGAGTACAGGTACTTTGGAGAATGGTTGGTGAGTCTCCAGAACACTGCACGTGCGTCTCTCCATGGCCTAGCAAGCCCACTGTAAAGAAATGACATAGTGTCTCACAAAAACCTTGCATATGTTCATAGCAGTTTTAGTTGCTATCAAGCTGAAAGCAACTATTTGTCCATCTTGAAGGGAATAGATCATCTGTGGTATGTATGGCCCTCTTTTGAGACTTAGAACAACATGGATGAGTCTTAGAAATTATACCACGTGGAAGCAGTACGAAAAGAATGCGTACTACTTGATCCCATTTATGTGAAAGTATAGAACAAGCAAACTCTTCTCTGTAGGGGGCCAAGATCAAATCCAATTACTTCGAGGTATTGACTAGGAAGGAACATGTGGGAACTTTTTAGTGGTAGTGTTTTGGCTTGATAGCATTATGCAGATTTGTGTCTAAACTCAGTGGATATATTGTGTATTTCTTTTATAATCCAAAACACTAAATATTGAACTTTGGTTAATAATATGCAAGCTGAAATAGATTGCCTGGTATTTGTAATTTACTTTGAAATACATTTTTTAAAAAAGCAGACTAATAGATATCTTTAATGATTTATTATACTTATATTAGTCATAATGGCTGCACAACGATGTGAATGTACTTAAAGTCACTGAACTGTATACTTAAAAACGGCTGTATGGATGGTAAATTTTTGTTAGTATATTTTTCCACAATAAAAGTAAGATTCACATTAAAATCTAGATAGTGGGCACACCCTAGTGGAATAGCAATCGCAGGCAGTCAGCGTGCATCCCAGGGTCCTGGGTTTGCATCCTGGTGTTTGGGGAAGCAGCCAAGATGAGCTACTAAGTAAATAGGTGCTTCCTCCTGCCCGCTCCTCCTGCCTGCCTGCCTGCCTGCCTCCCTGCCTCTGCCCTCCTTCATTCCTGCCTCTGCCTTTCTTTAAAAAAATCTGGGTGAGTGGTTACATGCCTACTCCATGTAAACTCAAAGTTTCTGTATGTTTGGAGGAAATAAAGCATATGAAGGAAAAGTCGTACCAGTTCCCCACCAGATTTCTGTTCTGTCGTTTCCATGGGGGAGACACTCGGTAGTGCTGCTAGGGAAACGGAGACAGTCAGTAAGGCCTCAGAAGTCCAGGGTATGTATATCATCTAACACTGTATTTTAAATTTTTTCTTTTGCTTTAATATTAAAGATTTTATTGATCTTGCGTCGCGCATTGTTAGTCTAAAGCCATGTCTCTTAGTTGTGTTGGGACCATCCAGGAAGCAGGCAAGTCCAAACGTAGCACAGCCGTTGGCGAATAGCACGTTGTCATTAAACGACTAGCATGAAAGGTCAGATGAGAAAGAAATGGACATTTGTCCGGCAAAGGACATAAAGTCAAGTCACTTTTTAAATTTGGGCTTTCACAATTTTTAGCAATTGCATTATTAGCAACAGAGTTTGGATTGGATCTGATGTTTTGGCGGGCTTAAGTCTAAATTTGTAGTTGTTCAACATCAGCAAAGAACTAGCTGGACCTAGAAAGCCGAAAAAAAGATTTAAAAACTAATGCCAGAGTTGTGTGTCTTGATCCATTGCATCATGTTTTGGCCCCTCATTTGTTATCTGTATTCTTTAGTTGACTGAGTTCAGACATTCGCGTTTTCAGGTTCTTTATCTAGGTAGGTTCTGTTGGGAAGGGCTAACCAATGCCATTTTGTTTCCTGTGGTTTGTAAATCTGAAGTTGAGAGCAAAGGGGATGTTAGGTTATTTTAATGAAGGAAAAACTTTCCCTGACAGACTGAGAGGAACACTAGTTTGAGAAAGATCCCCCACAGGCTGCTTTCGCATGTTGCCAGGTCCCTCTGGCCAAAAGCTTGTGTCTTTGCAATGACAGCTTTGTATTCCGCCAGTGATCTTTCTGTGCCATTTCGATGGGAATGTCTTGAAGGATAAATTTGTAGCAGAAGAGTCCATTTCAGCAGCTACAGAATTTGGATTTGAGTTTATAAACTCTAAGTGTCTTAGAGTTCAAAAGTGACTTTAATTATTATCAGTTCTTCATGTAAAAGTAACCTAAGAAAATCAGAGTGAAAGTGCCTACTTTTTTTTTTTTTTTTTACCTAAGTCATTGTTATTAATGCAGTTTCCCTTTTTTGGTCATAAAACTCTTTTTTCTCTTAGTTATTTTAGCCACATTTAAATTTCCTTAGAGATGCATTGAATATTAACAAATTTTTTTAACTGGTGCACTAAAGTACATGTATTATATAGATCCTGAATTGGGGATTATTTGTTCTTAAAAATGAAGTTAAAGCTGGTTGACTGCTAAACCTTGAAATTTCTTTCACATTTATTCCTTTTTCAGAATAGACATAGAGCCTTTCTTTTCTTCCTTTGAGGTATATACTTGAAGAGATCAAAGTCAGTTGCTCTCTGGGAATGACTGAAGTTAGAATCAAACCCAA
The DNA here is from genome assembly GCA_004363575.1 of Solenodon paradoxus. Taxonomy (NCBI): domain Eukaryota; kingdom Metazoa; phylum Chordata; class Mammalia; order Eulipotyphla; family Solenodontidae; genus Solenodon; species Solenodon paradoxus. The sequence goes on from RJWH01002624.1 coordinate 172,632, forward strand.
GAGCTTTTCCCAAATTCAGTAGTAAAAATAATTTTATTGCTACTGTTCTTGCTTGAATTGCCATGGACAGTTATTTTTTGCTTTGGGATTCCCGTTGGGAGTTTCAGTGCCCTCTTTTGGTGTAAGAATGTTACCGCAGCTGGCATCCTTAATATGTGCAAGACACACTTTAAAGTTTTTTAATTAAATTAATAGTCACATTATAAAAGATTTGGAAAAGAAAATAATTGATTCTACCACCAGTATAAACACTTGGTAACCAATGCAGATACTCTTTGTCAAATGTTTTATTTATTAGCAAACTGGCAAATTGTTATTAGCAAAATAATTACGAGGACCAAGAAATGGATGACTTACATAAGCATTACAGAAGCGGATGTGGTGCGCCTGGCGGCCCGGCAGTGGGAGCCACTGCTGCAGCCCACACTCGTCCCAAGGTTCCGGGTTCCAGACCTGCGGCTGGGAAACAGCCAAGATGGACAACTAAATACAGTAACTCCTTCTTCCTCTCTCTCCCTGCCTGGCTGCCTGCTTGCCTTCATTCCTGCTGCACCTTTCCTTTAAAATGAGAGAGAGAATGTATTGTATATTGAAATAGACTCAAGAAATTATAAGAAATAAATTTTGTAATAGTATAGCACAAGACTTTGAACACATTGAAGCACAACTATTTTCCAGTGAAAATAAAGTAAATAAATAGTATATATTAAAGATAAAATTATAATCTGAAAAAATAGCAAAACTTTGACCTTGCATTTTTGAGAAACTCTTGACTTTTTCTAGAACCCTTTGAGCTAGTTTGGGTCAGTCCTGGCTAGGATTTTACAAAGTAGTAGACAAACCTTTGTCCTCTCTCTGTAAGACAGTCTACTAGACTAGGTAGTAGTGTTAGCCTTTTGGCTATCAGTTAAGATCTCATTTTCCTGTGGATACATTGAAGGCAGACTTTGAGTATAGGGGATGAGGGCAGGCGAAAACAGAGCGAGCCCTATTTCTTTACCTCTGTTTTGGGTTACTGCGTGGAAGATAGGTCCTTTTTTTTTTTTAACAGGAAACAGTGGCAGGGGAAAATGATAAATGCTTTGATATGTGACTTTTGAGGTATTATGAGATTTCCCTGAGTGATCTCATCTGTTCCCATGAACTTAAATTTCCACCGCAAATATATGTGAGCTCAAGCTGCCCTGGAGGCCCTTGTATCTCCCGGCCCTCTGCCTTTCTCTCTGCATTTACATACTGTTTTCTGTTTAATCACAGTGCTGACAGTGCAGCCCCTTTTTCCACTGGAAATTTTATATGTGAAATAAGTCAAAGGAACTGATTTGATTGAAAAGGTCCCTTTTAATCCTCCAACCTGGATTTCTTAGTATGCTGTAGCAACAGTGAAGAAAGGAAAACATCTTTGCTTTCTCTGAGCAAACTTCAGTTCTTCAATTATCTGTCATCGTAGCAGAGAGTGACATTCAGTTTTTTTGAGAATCATCCATGTTGATGAATATTGCAAACTACTACTTTGTATGGATATACAATCTGTTAACGGACATTTGGGTTATTTTCAGTTCTTGCTAAGTTTCTGAAGTTTCAGTTTTGCTGTTTTGCAAGTAAAGCCGCTGTGAACATTTGTGTACACGTTTTCTATGCACATCATGTATTTTCTCTTGAGTTAAATATTTAGGAGTAAAGTAGATTGTTTATAGGATAGTTGTATTTAACTTTATAAGAAACTGACAGATTATTTTCCAAAGTGCTTTATACTATTTTGAATTCCTGCTAGACATTATGTGAGTCTGGTTCCTTCATATTCTCTCCAGCATTTGATCTGCTCAGTCATTTTTTATTCTAACATTCTACTAGGTTCATAATAGGATCTTACTGTGATTTTAATTTGCATTTCCCTAATGACTAACAGTCTTAAAGCATCTTTTCATGTGTTTACTTACTATCCAAATATCTTCATTAATGAAAGACCTGTGTTATGTTTATTTAAAGGAAAGGTGCAGGCAGGAGTGAAGGTGAGCAGGGGCAGGCAGACTGGCAGAGAAAGGAGGAAGGACTTTGTTTTATTCAGTTGTTCATCTTGTATGTTCCCCCACAGGACACGAACCAGGGTCCCTAGGATGTTGGTGAACTGCACTGCCTAAGGTGCCTGACCAAATTGCTACTCCACCTGGCACACCTTCTTTTGTTTTTTAGGAGGGAAGCAGCAGACAGGAATGAAGGCAGGTGGGCCCTTAGGAAGACAGACAGAAGAAGCATTTACTCTCATTTTGGTTGTGTCCCCTGGTCCCAGGTCTCAAATCTGCGAATTTTACAGGGACTTAGGCTACTGCAACTAGTCTGGGGAAGAGGCTACTGCAACCACAGATTTAGGAACTGCATATTTAACCCCTGAACCACCATGTGTGCCTGTTGTTTAGTTTGTGAAAATACGTGTTTATATATAGTTGTTTATTCTGGTTACAAGTCCCTTATCAGATACATTCTTTTTTTTTTTTTTTTTTTTTTTCAATAAAGGAAGGGTACAGGCAGGAGCGAGGAATGAAGGCAAGTAGGCAGGCAGGGAGAAGGAAAGAGGAGGAAGAGGCATCTTTTGTTAGTTCTTCACACTAGTTGTTTATCTTCGGCCAGGGCTTGAGCCCAGGGGCTTTGTTTGCCCCTCCCAGGTGAGTGACCTCATTAACCTCTGCTCCACCGGGGGTGCCTCTTAAGTTCATTCTCTGCCAGTACTTTCCCTAGTCTGTGGTTTATGTTTATTCATTAAATAATGTATTTTAAAAAGAACAAATTTCAATCCATTTTTATTATGTTTCAGGTCTTTATTATTATTTAAATTTACAAGAAATATTTCCTAATCCAAGGTCACCAATTTTTTTCTTTGGTTTTATTCTAGAAGTTGTATAGAACTAGACTTTACATTTAAGTCTGTTCTTCTTCTGTGTTAATATTTGCATGTCCTGAGGCACTGATAATTACTTTTGCATATGCATAATCCAGTTGTTCTGACACCAGTTGTTGAAGACTCATTTCTCCACTCAACTGACTTTGAAACTTTGTCAAAAATAATTTGCCGGTATATGTATGGGTATATTTTATTGCTCTTTGTCTGTCTTTAAGTCAGTACCACACCATCTCAACAATAGTAGCTATATATAAAAACACTGACATCAGATCGTGTTAATCCTCCAGGTTTGTTCTTTTTTAAGATGTTTGGGCCTTTCTTGCATTTCCATAGTAATTTTACAATCATTTTGTCTAGTTCCCAAAAATAAAAAGTCCACTGGGGTTCTGATTGATATATAGAATTATAGATAAATTTGGAAAGACCTTAGTAATTTTGAGTCTTTTAATCCTTGAAATCAATATAGCTTTCCATGAATTTAGATCTTTACTGCTCCCAGCAAGATATTATAGATTTCAGTGTTCAGTGTACAGGTCTTTTATGAGATTTATGCTTAAGTACAGGAACACCTTGAAAATATTGTGGGTTTGATTCTAGGCCACTGTAATAAAGTGTGTATTATGCTAAAGCAAGTCATAGTGCATATAAAAATTATGTTTGCACTATACTGTAGTTTATAAAGTATGCAATAGAACTCTACTGAAAATACTTCATGGTTAAAAATGCTAACCAGCATGTGAACCATCAGTGAGTTAGTCCGTTTACTGCTGGAGGGTCTTGCCTCACTGTTATTTAGTTTGGTTTGGTTTTTAAAGGAAAGGCTCAGGCAGGAAAGAAGGAAGTAGGCAGGCAGGCAGGAAGAGAGAAGGAAGAATTATTTTATCTTTTATTTTTAATTTAGTTGTTCACTCTGGTTGTTTTCCTCCAGACTTGGGTCTCGAACCCCGAGGATATGTGGCCTTACACTCCTTTAGAAGCAATTGACCCCAAGTGCTACTCCACCAAGGTGGGCCTTGCCTCATTGATGGTTTAGCAGATTAGAGTAATGCTTTGGTGAGGGTTGGGATGACTGGGGCATTTTCTTAAAACAGTGAAGTTTGCTGAATCATTAGACTTCCTTTCACCAAAGATTTCTCTAGCATATGCCGTGTAGTTTGATAACATTTTATCCACAGTAAAAGCTTCCTTCAAAATTGGAATCAGTGCTCTCAAACCCTACTGCTGCTTTATCACTTATGTTGAAGTAATGCTCTAAACCCTTTGTTGTCATTTAGCAGTGTTTATGGCACCTTCACCAGGAGTAGCTCCATGTCAAGAAACCACTTTGTTTGCCCCGTCCATGAAGCAGCTCCTCATCTGTTCAAGGGTCATGAGGTTATCGTCTCAGTCACATCTTCAGACTCCACTTTGAGTTCCCCTGATATTTCCAGCACACCTGCAGTTATTTCCTCCATTAAAGACTTGCCAGAAAACTCAGTGCTCTGTGAGGGTTGGCATCAACTTCTTCCAAATGTTCTTCTTTGACCTTGCATGAATCGCCAGTGTTCTTAATGGCATCTAGAACAGTGGATCCTTTCCAAGTTTTGGTTTACTTTTCCCACATCCATCAGGGGAATCACTATCTATGGCAGTGATAGCCTTGCAGAATGTATTTCTTAAATCATAAAACTTGAAAGTTGAGATGACTTCTTGACCCATGGGCTACAGAATGAATGTTGTTGGATTGACAGGCATGGAAAAAGTAAAAAAAATAAACATCTCCTTCAGAGCCCTTGGGTGACCAGGTATTTATCTGTCAGTGTTATGAAAGAGATCTTTCTGAGGAATAATGGGCTTTAAAATATTCAAGAAGCCATGTCGTAAACAGACTGCTGTCATCCAGGCTTTATTGTTCCATTTATAGGCACCAGCTGAGTTGATTTAGCATAATTCTTAAGGGCCCTAGGATATTGGTAACTGGACATTGATTTAACATAAAGTCACAAGCTGCATTAGCCTCTAACAAGCCTGTCCTTTTAATGCTTTGAAGCCAGGCATTGACTTCTCTCTAGTTATGACAGTTCTAGATGGCATCTTCTCGACTATTCCATTGACACTGAAAACCTGTTTATTGCAGCTGTTTTCTTCAGTGCTCTTAGACTTTCTGAATAAACTTGGTGCAGATTTTACATCAGCACTTGCTCCTTCATTTTGTACTTTTGTGTTATGGGCATGACTTCTTTCCTTAAACCTCATGAACCAACCTCTGCAGCTTCAGAAGATTGAGCAGAGTTAGGGCCATGGTCTAGAGTAGGCTTTGGCTTAAGGAAATGTTGTGGCTGGTTGGACCTTCTATTCAGAGCAGACTTTCTCTATAGGTAAGCTCTTTCACACTCTTGTTCATATGTTCACTGAAATAACACTTTAAATTTCCTTCTAGAACATTTCCTTTGCATTCACACTTTGGCTGTTTGGCCTATCAGTTTTTAACATGCATTCTCCATAAAGCGTAATCATTTCTAGTTTTGTTTTGTTTTGAAAGAAGCTTTTTTTTTTATGTTTTAATTTAGTGGTTCACACTGTTTCCCCCCCAGACCCAGGACTTGAACCCAGGGGTATGTGGTCTGCACTCCTTTGGAGGCGATGGACTAACTCCTACTCTACCAGGGCACGCCAGTCATTTCTAGTTTATTTCAACTTCAAAATATGTCAGTCTTTCACTTCACTTGAATACTCAGAAGTCACTGTAAAATTATTCATTTGTCTAATTTCAATATATCTGTATCTCAAAGAATAGGAAGGCCTGGGGATAGGGGGAATGACCAGTCAATGAAACAATCAGACAAAACACACACTCTATATCAATTAGCTTCCTGTCTTATATTACTGCAGTTCATGGTACCCTAGAACAGTTAAATAGTAACATGAAAGATCCTGGATCACAGACCACTTAACAGATACAATAACAATGAAAAAGTTTGAAATATTCTGAGAATTAACAAAAATGGCAGAGACTAGAAGTGAGCACATGCTTGTTGAGAAAATGGCATATGGAGTTGCTTGATTCAGGGTTCCTACAAACCTTCAATTTGTTTTTAAAAAGTATCTGAAACAGTAAAGCACAATAAAATGAGTCATGCCTGTATTTCATATTTTCATGCCATTTTAAATGTCATTTAAAATCTTCTGGTAAGTATTTTTAATGTAATTGATTTTGTGTACTGAATGATCTTGTATCCTGTAACCATACTAAACTCATTTGTTATAGTAGCTTTTTGTAAATGCTTTCAGATTTTCTGTATAAGCAATCATGCTGCCTGTGAATAATGACAATTTCACTTCTCCTTTTTCAATTTGGATGCCTTTTCCTTCTTTTTCTTGATTTACTGCACTGGCTAGAATCTCTTAATACAGTGTTCAAGAGAAGTGATGAGAGAGAACATCCTTCTATTCCTTTAAGTATGATATTAACTCTAGGTTTCTTATAGACTCTCTTTGTCAAGTTAAGGAACTTCCCTTCTGTGCTTTAGTTTGAGTTTTGTTAAATGCCTTTTCTGAATATTTTGGAATGACCATAAACTTTTGTTTGCTTGCTTGTTTGTTAATGAAAGGGGCAGGCAGGAATGAAGGCAAGCAGGATGGCAGGAAAAGAAGAGAAAAGCATTTTTTATTTAGTTGCTCATCTTGTTCCCACTGGACCCAGGACACAAACCCCTGGGACCTTGGGATCTATATAGGATTTGCCCAACCATTGCCCAACCAGGGTAATCCTGTTGGGTTTGATTCACTAGATTTTTGTTAAAATTTTTTGCATTTTTGTTCACAAGTAATATTGATCAATAGTTTCATTTTCCATAATGTTTTGTCTAGTTTTGGAGTTAGGGTCATGCTAGCCTTATAAAGTGTTTGGGAATATTATCTTCTCCATTTTCCTAGAAGAACTTGTATAGAAGAATTGGTATTATATTATTTTATTTTTAAAGAAAAGGTTCAGGCAGGAATGAAGATGAGTAGGCAGGCAGTCAGGAAAAGAGAAGAGGAAGGATTTTATTTCCATTTAATTGTTCAAACTGGTCGTGTATCATTGGACCCAGGAGTCAAACGCAGGGATATGTGACTTGCATCCTTTGGAGGCAATTGACCTAACCACTACTCCACCAGGGTGCACCAGTATTATTTCTCACATAATGTTTGGCAAAACTTCCCAGCGATGCAATGTTGGCCTGGAGTTTTCTGTATAGGAATCATTTTTATACATGTTTTATTTCTTTAGAAGATATAGAACTGTATCTTGAATGGGCATTGGTAGTTTGTATCTTTTGAGGAACTCGTTCCCTTCTCCTAAGCTGTCTAATTTATTAGCATAACATTATTTATAATATTCCCTTACTTTAATGTCTGTAGAATCTGTAGTGATGTCACTTTTTTTCTGATGACAATATGTGTGTTTCACTTGGTGTCAATCTAGCTGGAGTTTTGTTTTTTGTGTTTTAAAGGAAAGATACAAGAGTGAAGGGGAGCAGGAAGGAAGGAAGGAAGAGAGATCGGGCAGAAGCATTTTAAATTTTATTTGATTGTTCATCTTGGTTGTTTACTCCCACCTCCACCCCAAGTCAATGGACCAGGTCCTTAGGATGTATGTGGACTACGCCAGTCAGAAACTACAGACTTTAATGGCTAAGCCACCAGGCTATGCCGAATTTTATCAATTTTATTGACACTTTCAAAGAGACAACTTTGGTATAATTTCTTTTTCTCTTTTCTGTTATCTTTTTCATTGGTTTCTGCTCTGATTTTTATCATTTTTCTTTGTTATGCTTACTTGGGTTTCAAGTTCTAGTTATTTTTAAGATTGAAACTGAGACCACTAATTTATCATTTTCTTTTCTAATATAGACACTTTTATGCTATGAATTTCCCTCTAAGTACTGCTTTAGCTGAATCGTACAAATTATCATTTAGTTCAAAATGCTTTGTAGTTTCTTGTTGATGTATTTTGTTTGACTCATTGGATTTTTTAAGAAGTATTTTGTTTCATTTAACAAATAGTGTTTTTGTTTCTTTTTTTCATAAAAGTGACTGAATCCTTTTAAATTTATTGAGACTTTCATGGCCCAGCATCTTATTTATCTTGGTAAATGTCCCACATGTACTTGAAAAGAATGTACATTTTACTGTTGTTGAGTGGAATGGTGGAGTGTTCTATAAATCTCAAAACACTCAGATTGGATAACAGTGGTCAGGTTTTCTATATCCTTATTGATTTTCTGTCTTACTTGTTCTAGCAAGTCTTGAGAGAGGGGTGGTGAAATCACTTACTGTGAATTTGTCTATTTTTAACATATTTACTGAGATATAATTCACTTACTATGCATTTCATCCATCTAAACTGTATAGCTCATTATTGCATTTTACCATTACCGTATTTCATGTTAGAACATGTTAGTCCACTTTCCCCCAGAATGAAACCTCATGCCCACTAGCAGTTACTCCCCATTTTCCACCATCACCACCCTCACAACCATAAAAAAAGCAACCACTATTATATATATATATACATATACATAGATGAATAGATTATTCTGGGTATTTTATGTAAATAGAATCATAAAATAGCATGGTGTTTCGTTCTTTTACTGAGCCTAAAGTTTTAAAGTGTTATCCATGTAGCATCAGAATTTCATTCCTTGTTTTTAATTACCAAATAGTAATTCCGTTGTACGGGGTGCCACATTATGTTTGACCGTCAATTAATGGACATTTTGGATTGTTTTTGTGTTTTTACTACTATGAATAATGTGTCTGTGAACATTGTTGTATATAAATCTTGTGTTGTGATATGTTTTTATTCTTCTTGGGCATTTGCTTGGGAGTCGAACTGCTGGAGCGTAACAAATCTGTGTTTAATCTTTTGAGAAATTGTCAAATTATTTTCCAAAGTAGCAGCACCATTTTTCATTCCCACTAGGGAGGATACAGTAGGGTTCTGATTTCTCCACGTCCTTGCCAAGATTTATTGCTGTGTTGAGCATCTTTTCATGTGATTATTTACCACTTTTATCTCTTTGGAGAAATGTTTGTTCGGATCCTTTGTTCATTTTTCAGTTGGGTTTTTCTACTGAGTTCTAATTCTTTACATATTCTTATATTCTTATATATTATTATATTCTTATATATCTATTCTGGGCATGGATGCCTTACCTATATATGATTTGCAAACATATCCTCTCATTCTGTGAGTTTACTTGCCACTTTCTTTGTATCGTTCATAGCACTTTTAAATTTGGTACAGTCTGATTTATCTAACTTTTCTTTCCTCACTTAAGCTTTTGGTATCATATCTAAGAAACCATTGCCTAATCTAAGATCACAAAGATTTGCTCCTGTGTTTTCTTCTAAGTTTCAATACTTTTTAACTTTTCTGAAACAGCTGTTTGATTTTCCTCTTTGTAAACCTGCCTCCTTTCCCGCACTGCACCTGATGACCTCAGCTCCTTTTCATTGAGAAAATAGCAGCATTCCAAAGGAAATGCCCCCTTTCAGTCCTCAGATCTGTGAATGGCTCCTATCTTGCCCTCTTCACTGTTACTCAACAACCGATAGCCCTGTTGCCTGTGTTATCCCTTCCTTCTCAGCGCATTGCTTCTGCCTGTCTCAGTCCGTCCTGTCTGCCTGCATATCGCGTGCTTAGCGTCTGCCACCGTCCTTGGGCTACAAATGTCTCTCTCCCCCAAAGCCAGCCTTCAGAGGCATTTTCCTTCACAGAGCTTCCAGTCGTCACCGCTAACCCTCTTCAGCGCTGTCCAGTCACTCACTCATGTTCCTGCCACTCATGAACTGTCTCCATACTGCCAAGTCCACGGCCACTTTTTCCTTACCGAGTCTCAGGAGAATTAGCAGGTCTCACAAAGCTCTCCTCTCCCAGCTGCTTTAACAGCACACTCGGCCCTGCTCGCTGTTTCCTGTCGCCTTTCACTGGCTGTTCTTTGCTCAGCTAAAGGCGACAGCTAAGACCCGGGCCTCCTACCCGCCATACTAGGACCCCCATCACTTCCATGACTGTCCAGTGTCTGCGCACTGATGACTTCAGCTTGTGTGCCCGCGCTGGCGGGTCTGAGCAAATTCCCTAGCGAAAGATTTCTCTAAGAACATCTCCAAATTAACATGCTCTGCACGCCACTCGTCCTTTCTCAGTAAATGACACCACATTCATCCATTCGCTCAGGCCCCAGACCTTATGTCGCATGAACTTATATAGTTCATGACTTCCCTCTGTCACCTGCTGTCACCAACTTCTGCCTGTTCTACCTCCAGATACAGCTCACGTCTGCCCACTGCCTCTGATTGCTCGCATCCTGCTTTAAGTGACCATCATTTCTCACTTGAGCCACCATGTTAGCTGCCGAGGGAGTCCTCCCACCCCGCACTCATCTCATCCCAACCCTTTCACTATATAGCAGAAAAAACGTTCCTCTCTTTAAAATGCAATGCATCTTATTACGCCCTGTTTGACATTGTTTAGCGACTTCCAATTTCTCCTGATTAAAGTCCAAACTCCTTACCATGAAAGTGCTGCGGGACCCTGGCCCCCACCAGTCAGTCAGCCTGATCTTGTGCCTTCGGCCCTTTACTCACTGGTCTTCTGATCTTTCCTAGCCAGGAGCTCTCATGTGTGTGTCCTCTAGCCTAGAGCCCCCTTCCCCTGGCTGTTGGGACACCCGGCTGCTTCCATCCTTCATGTGTTGTCCTTTCTGTCAGCTCCTCTGAGCGGCTTTTCCCGGCTGCCAGCTGCCGAGGTGCGTTGTATGCGGTTCCCCGGGTTTGTTCTCCGGCCCCTGTCACGGTGATTCTTGTATTTATCGTCTCCCCTCCCCGCTGGAAAGTAAGGATCTGTTTGTCCCCATCCTCTACCATGTGCCTGGCATAAAATTAAAGCTTGCCGGAAGGAAGAAGGGTGGGAACGGAAGGAAAGAGAACACACTAGAAAGAAGAAATTTCCTGTTTTTAGAAGTCCCAGACTGAGATGATAGGAGCAGATGAATGACAGGGACATGTCATGAAATAAACCCCTGCAGCCTCTTGCTGGTTTCCTGGTTATGAAAAAACACTAAAACTAAGTCTAATGGCTTTACATTTTAAACTTTGACAGCTGCCTCATTTCTTGGTTTTTCCTTGTGTTTTTTAGCCTCCTAACCTCAAGAATCAAAGGTTTCTGTACTATGCCAGGTTCCTTTCTTTGCCGTTGTGTACTCAGAATCCTTGATAGGACTCGGGTGCAGAAACTTGGCTTTTTTGAGGGAGTTCTCAGAAAACAGATGAAAGTCGTGGTTATGCTGCCTTTTGTCACCGGCAAGCCCAGTTGCAGCATCCAGCGAGGGCCTGCTGTCTACATAGAGTGGTCAATGCCTGAAGGCAAACAGAGCAGGTGAGAAGACAGTGATGAAAGGAGGGGTGTTAGATGGGGACCATCTCTCCGGAGGTCCCCATGAGCCAGGACTGAATCAAGTAAAGAGCAAGCCTTGGGAAGACAGGTGTGATGTATTGACCCATCCTTTCTGGCTTTCCCACGCTTACTCCTTTTAAGTCATCAGTATGTTCCCCTTCTAGCCCAGACCATGTTACTGCCACTCATTGTAAGGTCCAGCCCAGACCTTCTGCATGCTGCCGTGAGGTCACAAACTGCACCCCTCTGGAGGGAGTACCTTCCCGTGGTTATCGCTTTCAGATGAATAGTTCTTATGACAGTTTTCCAGCAGGTGGCAGTAAGGTTCATGAGGATGAGGTAAATTTGCATTTAGACCTAGTGTCTTCTTTTTTTTTTTTTTGCCCTGATACATCAGGATCTTTTTCTTTTTCTCTTAGGGTCCCAGCTATCCTCTAAGCTTTTCTTTCTTTTTGTTTGTCTTTCAAATATTCCATACTTAAAGAATTGGAAACATAATATAAAAACTCCCTTATCGTCTTCACTCTGGTTCACCAGCTGTTAACGTTTGGCCACATTTGCTTTAGTGCTTCCTCCCTCTATAGATGGGTTTTTCTGAACCATTTAAGAGCTGGTTGTAAACATCCTGCTCCTTTACCCCTAAATTCTTAGGAGTGAATTTCTTTCAAATAAGAACTTTCATTGTTTTATTTTTTAAAAAAGGAAAGGTGGAAGTCGGAATGAAAGGAAGTAGGAAGGCAGGCAGAGAGAGGCGGAAGAGGCATTTTATTTATTTTTATTTAGTTGTTCACAGTGGTGGTTCCCCAGTCCCTCAGGACTTGAACCTGGGACCTTGGGATGGGTGTGGGACTGCTCTCCGGGATACTAGGCTGCTAGACCCCCAGGGTGCTCTCCTTTTGTTGTTGATTCTACAAAGTCACGACGCATTTATCAAATTTAGGAAATTGAACATCGATACAGCACTTTTATCAATATATAGTCCACATTCATATTCTGTCTGTTGTCCAGTGATGTCTTTAATAGCTACTTTAAGCATGCACCCCGCCCCCTTGCAGGGTCTGGTCTGTGATCACACCTTGTTTAATTCGTGTTATCGAGTCTCTTTACTCGCCTTTAATCTGAGAAGTCACGTTTTGTAGACCGTTTTTCTCAATCTGGGTTAGTCTGGAGTTTCCTCCTTAGATTCTGACAGGAGTGCTGTAGAAGTAGTGATATGTCCTTAGTGTGGGACATCAGGAGGCTCATGGCATCAGACTGTTCCGTTGCTGATGACATTGCAGCTCTGCGCATTCTGTACTGACACTGTTCTTGTAGTCACATGGGCTCTGTCCGGGGATCCTGCTTCCTGGGTGCCCTCATCAGCAGGCAGCCTTAGTTGCCTTGCGGTGCTTTCTCCTTTATAGTGTCATCACCTAAGACTCAGTTTTATCTCCAGAAATCATAATTCCTCTTCTGTAAATCACATCCCATGGCCAGAATCCCTGAGCCAGTGTTTTATCGCCCTTCTTGCTGTTTTATTTCCAGTTAAGCTCCTTATGCCTGGGAGAGTTAGGCTCTAGTGAGAGTGTTAGAACTGACCACAGAGAAGAACCAGCGCTAGTTGTTCAAGCTGAATTAGGTTCAAGTTCACCGTACCCTCAACCAGCCTTCCGGGCTCGCGGGATTTGCTCATCGTTACAGTTGGCACATCATGTACAATGCTAATGGGTGGGCCATAACACAACTCTAGGAAATAGATGTCACTCATGTCATTTTACAGATGAGAAAGCAGAGGTTTAAGAAGATTAGTTACAGAAATATGATTTAAAAATTACCGGAACTCAAACTCATGTCTCTCCAATTCCAGTGCCCCTGCTTTCTATAAACAAAGTAACACAGAAGAAACCCACAGCAGGGCTTAGTATTGAAGTTAGTTTTCACAGATTCACATTCAAATGTAATGTCATTTCTGGATTGGCGGTAACTGCCAGCAGTCTGTACCCAGAATTTTAGAGATGTCTTTAAGTAGAAGAACGTAGGTTTTTTTCAGTTTGGATTTGTCTAATAAGACTCACTTTGCCGGGGGCAGCCTTAGTTTATACAAACTGTTCCCTAAGTATTTGTAGTGTTCCCAGCCAGTTTCAAAAGTGTGATTTAGATACTCTTATGGCCCCCTACCCTGATCCTTCCTAAATTCTCTTCAGATTAACAGACTGGTGTTTCGTTGTAACTAATACCAACAGAGCTTATTCTGTTTTTACTTGTCACTCTCTCTGTCCCCACCCCAATCAATACATTGCAGGTTCATTTTTTTTTTTTTTTTGCCTTTTTGGTCTGTTAACCCAGATAATTTATGGGTGTGGATTGCTTAATTTAGTCAGCAGTCAGCAGAATTTCCCACACTGGCTCAACCACCCTTTCAGCTGAAATGTTTAAAGTAAATGGCAGCTTACTCCATTACACTTCAGTAGCCATCTCTAAAATTTAAGTTCCTAAATTTTTATTAACCTACCCAGAAACCAGAGGGAATCCTTGGCGATACGAGTTGCATTGCACTGCACTGAACGCGATGTGCCTGGCGGCCTGCGAGCGCAATGGTGCAGACGGGCGCGGCCAGCAGGCAGGCCTGCCCATGTGGCCCTGCGTGTTCCTTTAACTGTCGTTCCCTTTCTCTTGACAGTGCATGATCTGATCTTCTGGCGAGATGCGAAGAAGACCGGCTTTGTCTTCGGCAGCACGCTGATGGTGCTGCTTTCCCTGGCAGCGTTCAGTGTCATCAGCGTGGCTTCCTACCTCGTCCTGGCTCTTCTCTCTGTGACCGTCAGCTTCCGGGTCTATAGGTCTGTCATCCAAGCTGTGCAGAAGTCAGAGGAGGGCCATCCGTTCAAGTGAGTGCACATCACGTGAGCAGCGCTATGCAGTTAGTGAAGGGGCTCGCTGAGGGCGATCAGGTCTAAAATGCGGCCCCGCTAACACTCAGGAATCACAGGACACAATGCAGCCGATAGGCGACGTGAGCATCAGTAGGTAGAGCACCTGCAGACGTGACCAAGTTAAGCCAGGAGGCCCTGCCCTGCCTCGTCTCAAACAGCTCCGAAGTCTTGGTATTAAATCTGTGCTCTTGCTGATGGCAGAGCTCAGTGTCTTTACTCTTGGTGTCACTTTTGTTGGTTTCCTTATCTCTCCTTTAGTTTTCTTGATACCAGGGGCAAGTCTTGATGAAGTCAGGCGTGTCTTTCTTAAAATCCAGCGGCTAGCTTTTCTGATGCGCTGCAGCAGTCACAAATGTTTTCCTCACATTTTTCCTCTTGAAAATCTTAGCCCATAAAAAAATTTTGCATTTAGCAAATGACAGTTTTTTTTTAAAAATCCTGTTCTCATAGAGAAAGAAACCCTGCTGTGACCTATCAGAACTGACAGTAGGTGTCTGGCTGTGGCTGTGGTCCTGGCGTTTCCTCTTGGTGAAATACATGGCATTAAAAAGTTAAGGCGCTCCTCTCAAGCTGCCGGACGGCATGCTCCCTAAGTCATGAGTTGTTTAATAAAGCACAGTGAAGCATTAAAAAAAAAAGTTACTGTAAGTTAATTTTAACAAATCACTAGTTGTTGAGGGAATGAACAAATAAACTTTAATGTTTTGCCACCAGCTCAGATGTTTCAGCAGGGATTTTTCCCCTTTGCATGGCACTGTTGTGGATTTATAAAATGTTTTGCTCAGTTACTTACATCTCAACTCTATGCATTTGGGAACAGAAGTCAGGTCTTTCTGTAGTTTTCAACCCTTTCAAACTACGCTTTTCCTTTTTTTAAAACAAATATTTTATGATACCTCTTTTGTCATGCTGAAAGTAAATTTATAGGTCACATGTCCATAAACATTATTTTTAAAATAGATCATAAATGTAAGTAAAAGGAGTGAAAGGTAGAAATCCATTCATAGAATGTGTATTTTAGTCAATGGCTTGACCGTGATTACACCAAAAAAACACATACTTAAAGACATCAGATACTTGTACCAATATGTGTGCTCTCCAATATGGATGTGTTTCCCAAAGTGACGAAAAAAGTCTTAGGAGCGTTTCAGCATGAACAAAATACAGTTTTAGAAATTTCAGGATATGTTAAAGCTATGGAAAAAAATACCTTGTTTTTATATATCCTGGACTCTTGATAATTATAAGTAGATTTGCCTTCATGAATATCCCCTGAGGTGGCAAAAACTGCGCTGGGCTTAGGCCAGTAGTCTGTTGTGTGGGACTTTGCATCTTGGCCTGCTGTGTGACATGGTGTGCACACTGGACACCGTGACAGCCAGAAACACCCCTACAGAGTCACAGGTTTCTGAAATAGGCCCTCTGAGGGAATGTCACACACGAAAGAACTGCTATGCTAACAGAAAGAAATCTTCCTGGTGACATGTATGACTGTCGTTTCTTCTTCTGAAAGAGCCTATCTGGATGTAGACATCACTCTGTCCTCAGAAGCCTTTCACAACTACGTGAATGCCGCCATGGTGCACATCAACAGGGCTCTGAAACTCATTATTCGTCTCTTTTTGGTCGAAGATCTGGTTGACTCCTTGAAGGTTAGTTGCTTGTACAGCTTTTGGTGGTAAGACTGAGAAAACACAGAGCTGAGGTTTTAATTCAGAGTAAAAACACTAAGGTTTGACCAGATAAAAATGAATTTGCGCTTATCTCAGCTTGTGAAAAATAGAGATAAACGTCAGTAGAGAAGGTGTCTTCTGCACCTGGAGAACTAACATCAGAACAGTGATAACGTAATTGGTAGACATACATTTGCAATCTGTCTTAGGGTCTAAGAAAATTAGAGAAGTCTCTTCTGTACCCTCAGATGTGCAAATGGGATAAACTTCATTTTTAAACGATTTATAGCATACATCACAAAATTTATGCAGACTTAATTAGCAGAGAATGTCATAAGTTAACAGAATTTTACATTTCAATTCTTCCTTTAACCCTCTAACTTTGACTTCACAGCTGGCTGTCTTCATGTGGCTCATGACCTATGTTGGCGCTGTTTTCAATGGAATCACTCTTCTGATTCTTGGTAAGATGGCAAGGAAAATTTCTCTTTGCTCTTTAAGGCAATTGGTAAGAGTCAGTGAAGAGAATGCACAGCTTGATTCTAGTCCTTCCTGGCTCTGCCTCCAACACTCACCTTAAACTAGTTTTGGAGGAACCTCTGTTTGTGGCCACAGGTTTTGTTTTTAAAGGACAGGTGCAGGCAGGAAGGAGAGAGAGGAAGAATCACTTTATTTATTTAGTTCCTCATCTTGGTTGTTTGCCCCCGGCCCCCTGTGGGGTGGGGGATCCTCACGAGGACTATAAGTGGGCTGCGCCTAGTGAACTACACCACTAGACCACTAGGGTGCACCTGTAGTCACAGGTTTATTAAGTGGATTCTCAGAATGCCTAGAAGTAAAGGAGAATTGTTTGGATTTGGTTTAAGTATGGGATCTTCTTTCTAGAAATCACATTTCCAAAGGTGTATAATTTGGAAATCGTTATTTGTGGCACATAGCAGGAAACCTGTATGCCTATATCTGACTCAATCCGTAACTGAGAGTGCTAGTCTAGATTTCTCATATTGAAGATCTGTGTTTCCTATATTTCTTAAGGGAGAAGGTGTGGCTTAGATCTTGAGACTTTGTGTCTCACGTTTACTGACCGTGGCCCGTGGTTTTATCTTACAGCCGAGCTGCTCATCTTCAGCGTTCCCATTGTCTACGAGAAGTACAAGGTAAGCACTCCTCTGTTTCAGGTCAGATATGTCAGGTGATGGGTGACCAATTTTATTTTTTAGGCACGGCACTTCAGAGCAATCTTTTTCTAGCCATTTCTGCAGTCTAATTTTGTAAGCCAGGTGTTTTTAAAAAAAACTAGTCACCGTAGTTTCCTCTATGGTGAGATTGTCTAGGTATAAGGGAGACTTACTTCTTATACCTTGTGTTCCTTTCACCACATTGTCTGTTTTTAAAAACTTAAGTTGAAAAATAGATAAACATAAAATCTAGGTCTCTAAAAAGAAATTATTAAATCCATTATGAGAATCCATCAACGTGAACAGATGTTTGCATCATGAAATGGTGTGTACAGAGAATCTAAAGTACTGCTCTAAGGTTATTCTTATGGATTAATCCATCAAGAGACTATTTATGGGGTTTGTTATTTTGTTTTGGGGGTTTTGGTTTATTGTTGTTTTTTGTTTTGTTCCCTGGTATTAAATGAATGAGTCTTTTCTGAGAACCTTAGCACATTCGTAACTGCAGAATATAGATTAGGCACAGTTTGTAGTATTCAGAAATGCTCTGCTCCACTGTCTCTAAAGGAAATACCTTGAAAGACCTAACTCTGCCAAAGAAATGAGTAACTTTGACTTTAACAGACTGTCATAATTTAAAGTCTGAAACCTGAAGGCTTTAAAATACTGGGCATATTCATATTCCAGAATATTCGGTAGTGTTTTTAAAAATATGGTTAGAGAACATTATCTTCAGGACAGTTGTTAAATCTGTTGCCACACTGAGTCACTTTCCTTCCTGAAGACCCAGATCGACCACTACGTTGGCATTGCCCGCGATCAGACCAAGATGATTGCTGAAAAGTGAGTATTGCCTCATGACGTGCCCTCATTTCCCCAGTTCTTCTCAGTCCCTCATGTAACGTGCTGATGCCAAAGGCAGCAGTGTTTACCCTAAAACAAACCATGGTTAACAGTTTGATTTTTACGAGAAATCATTTCATCCCTTTCTTAAAAATACCTCCTTTGTGTCTCAGACTAGAAAGGGTAAGTGGAATCAGGATTAATCTTCTGCCTTTTGAACTGGCTTTTAGACTATCAATCAACCTTTTCTACATTACAACAAACACTATGAACTCTACGTTTTCAATTAAAATGTATTTTATTCAGATATTCTTTAAGAAATAAAAGCATCACACAAGAGTAAATCCCCTGGTTCAGCTCCCCATTCCATTCACACCCCAGGTTGTAGTGTTTTTTCCTGCTCTGACTACCCAGCCAGCTCCGACTCGTACCTTTTCTTCAGGTGGGCAGCGAGCTAAGGGCAGGCAAGGACAGTTGCCAGCAGTGTGTGCCTGGTCGCTCTCTACCCCGAGGAGAGACGGTCGTAGCTCAGCTTTTGTTCAAGCCGAGCGGGGCCCTGCTGGGGCTGCAGCGTTTACGTTTACGGAGGGCAGCTCAGCACTAGTGCGGCGTGTGAGCACCCTGGGCTGCGGGGGACCGGAATGGTTTTGAATACTTTTGCCAGAATAAAGGGCAACTTTGGTGTCCTTTGGGAATCTGGTAACTTTCCAATTTCTATAGTAAGTTGGGTTTTTTGGTTTTGTTTTCATGTTTCCTTCACCCTTGACTCCCAACCCCTTTTGTGGCGCTAGTGGGCGACCTGGCCAGAGAAACGGACGTCCTCACGCAGGGCGCCGAGCACAGTCAGCGGGCATCATGCCCGCTACCCCTCACTCCCTGGCACCCTCAGCAAAGCCCCAGGCTCTCTAGTGACAGGGCACAGGCTGCAGCTGTGGCCGAGCGATGGGTCTTCCCAGCGGAAGCCTCGGGCTCATCGCGGACCAGACACAGCCCGGCCTCTTTCTCCAGAGGGAGCCCGTGAAAATGGGAGCGTGTGTCCTCGTTCTTTCCCAGCAAGTCCAGGACCATCTTCCAGTATCAGAACCTTGAACTACTGCCAGTATTCTCACCACCTTCTTTGTTGTCTTCTTCTCAATAGGATTCAAGCAAAACTCCCTGGAATCGCCAAAAAAAAGGCAGAATAAATTCCTGGAAACCAGAACTGCAACTGTTACTAAAACATCATCTAATAGTTATAATGTTGTTACTTAGACTATGAAGGAACTTGCTCAGCGTCAGCTTGAGCCTGCATCCCGAGCTTCTTTTGTTTCCATCTGTTGTCTCTCCCTCCTTTCCCTTTACCCTCAGCATCAAGCACAAGAATTGTTGGACTAAAAAAAAAAGAACTGATATCTTAGAACCCAAAAGAATAAAGAAAGAATCAAATTAATAGGATAAATCAACACCTTAACGGTGGTGGGGCACTTCTACTGTAGCTTGAGAGGGGAGAGACTGGAGGTAAAGGAGAAAATGAAAGGTAAAATTCATCTTGGGTTCTTCTATTCCATTTTCAAAGACTAGGCTTCCATAGCTTCCCATCATAGTGTTGATCTTACTTTTCAGTTAAGAAATAATGATTAACTTATGAAGAAATTAACTGGGGCCAAGAGTGGGACTCCGTCCCATGTGTCATTTGTTTTGCAGGCTTGTGCTCATCCTCCTGCCCCCCATGTAAGCATCTGCTCCTAACGCTCCTCTTCTTCACTTAAGGATACAACTGTCACCTCCGAATAGCATCTGGTGGTGTGATAACTCCAGGTCTCCAGAATGCCATCTGACAGCTCAGAGTGGGGACAGAGGAGCCGGGGGGTCGGGGGGCTGCCGAGACTGCCGCTCCCACGCTCAGCAGGAAGGGGCCCCCACCGTTTGGGAAGGTGGTGTCTGCGTCATGTCTTTCAGACACCAGTTCTGAGCTTTAGTGTGAGAACTCATTCCTGAATGTGCTTTCCTCCCTCTTCCCCCGCCACCACCCCCAGGTTAATAAATATGGTTGTACTTTTCTTATTATGAAATAAATGTCTGTAACTGCTGTAAACCTGTTAGAGAAAAAAATAATCTGCATGTAGGCTCCTCAGTTAACGTTACTGTGATCCTATCTCAGTCCAAGCGGGGAGGACACCTTAAGAGGTAAACGACAGAAACACAAAAGGCCTTTTTTCTTTCTGCTTTTCTTTACAGCTTCCTCCTTTACACGCTCCATCTTTAACCTGTGTTCAGTTTTACCCTGAGGACCAAAGCTGAGCAGCTGGCTTGAGAGCGCGTGGCTAAGACACCGCAGATCAGTGCAGGGACGTGCGTTCCGTGGTCATGCGGAGTTTCATTCCCAGGCTAGCTTGTGGGTGTGTGTTCTGTTGGAGAACTCCTGTCACTTTAGGCAGAGAATGTCCCTTGCCTCTGCCGTGGCCCCGGGCACCCTGCAGTGAGGGTGGCCCGACAGGGCCAGGCGGTGTTGGCAGACTTCATGCACACTTGAAAGACCCCAGCAGCTCACGCCAACATCAGATGGGGTCGGGAGGGGATCTTCAGTCACCTTTTGAGACTGATAGTGTCTCTCTCCTTCAAGAAAAGTCATCTGTGAGTCCCTTCAGGCCGTAACTTAGTCGTGACAATCCGGAGGGCAGGCTTTGTGCTTTCTGGGGAGAACGCCTCGGGAACTTCGTGGGTCAAAGGTACCCTTGCCTTACGTCGTCCTCCTCCTCTTTTCGTGGCCTCCTTCCTTCTGAATTCTTACCGCCCCCCCCCCCCCCCCCCCCCCCCCCGGCGGCAGGAAGTGCACCTTCTCCCCGCCTCTGCCCCCCAGGTAGTCAGTGCCCAGCTTCTCTTGGCGCTTCCCCTGGAAAGGACCTTTCTGCCCTGGAAGTCTCCGCACCGGGCTCTCGTGACCGCTGTGTTTAGATCTTTGTGCCACACAGGGTTTTGTTTTGTTTTTTTAAAGAAAAACCTATAGATGAAAAATGACTAATGAAGCTGTGTGTGTCTGTACATGCAACTTAAAAACAAAAGTAGCATTTAAGGAGCTTGAATCTTGGTTCCTGTAAAACTGCAAATCAATGTGGTATTAATAAAAAACAAAACGACTGTGGTGTCATCCTGCTAACTTTATTCTTTATACAGTTTGGGTAAACAAGAACCAAACAAGGCTTCCACTGGCCCTACCCCCGTCCCACTCTGAGGCTTTCAGAGAAGCTAATAGTTGACACGGGTACCGGCGCTCAAGACGGCAGAGCTTCCACAGGAGAGCAAAGCTGTGAGGGAAACGGGACCTTCTAAGAGGCGACCTTAGGACATGATGAGAGGAAGGGGCCCGCACGGTGGCCGCACCTGTCACCAGGGGAAACGGCAACGAAACACATCAGGTCTTTGCTAAAAGACCCAGTCGCCTCGGATTTGCTTTTCCCCAGAACTGAGGCTGCCATGGCCCGTCAGCCAGATTTACACTTTTACTCAACATGCCTGTTAGAAAACTTAGGCTGAACTTTCCTTTAAAAAATAACTGATGCAAATAACTTCACAAATACACATACAGATGTTGGGATAATGTCACTAACATGGTGTATAAATATGTATTCAGAGTAACATTTACATATTGGCCATAATAGCAAGCATACCATTAACAAAAAAAACTGATGAAGAAACTTCACCTGTTCATGTCAGACTCCCAGGGGAAGGAGGCACCCCTAGAGATGAGGACCACCCAGTCCTAACCTCAGGCCACGGTTGTCAAAGCAGCAGCCACTACTGTGGCCCTTCTAGGTCACTGGTGCTCAGAACTTCAACCTCTCCGGGGTCTCACCAAATGGATTGCTGGACCCCACCCCGTGTTCTGGTTTCCCAAGCACTTGCATTTCCCATAAGCTCCTAGAGGGCTGCGGGCTTGACAGCCCCACGTGAATCACTGGTGCTTGGGACTGGCTTTCCACGAAGACGTTCAATCCTGTCCGGCCTCCCCCGCCTGCTGCGCCCGGGGCCATCCCTGGCCCGCGCTCTACCTGGCTCAGCTGAACCCAGCCGTGGGCTTGGTGACCAGGACAGGCTGCCCCAGTTTGTCTGCGTTTGGGACGGTAGAAACTGGTAGAATACTCATTCTGGATCTGAAGACATGCGTGAAGGAAAATAAAAGAATGGCAGTGCTCAGCCTGGTGCCATCCATAATCCCTGCTTTGAATTTAATACTGTCTCGAAAACCCTGGGGGTTCACTTTGCAGTCAGTAACGGATGCCCCTTGCAGGCCGGCGCCCCGCTTCTGAAGTTCTGAAGAGAAGGCTCCACCTCCAGCTGAAGCGCCGCTGGCAGCTGCCTGCAGGACTCATTTCAGGGGCGCGTGCAGTGTGTCGCCGTCCGCAGGCGGTCACTACTGCACTATCCTGGCTGCAATACCCAACACCGCGCCCCCCGGCAGGCAGGCCTCCGGGAAAGCCGTCCAACAACCAGCCGCGACGGCGGCGGCGTGTGGCAGCGCAACCAACGCTGCAGAGGGAGTGGGCGTTTGAGCGTCCCTACCTGGCCGTGGGGCCGCCTCAGTTTCTGGGCTTCGTTTTACCTGTCTGTGAAAGGGGTGGGGGTTGGCCCCCGGTGACCTCCCAGGTCTTCCCAGCTCCGACGACCTTGAGTTATATAAAAACGCTATAAAATCCGGGGTATAAAATCCAATTCCCAATCAGGAGTCAAGGGGGCTGGGCCTTAGGCACTTGAACCTTGGGCTCTGGCCTTGGTTCTGGGGGTGCTCTCTGTTCACCCACATCGACAGCCCCTGGCCCCAGGCACCTCCCTGCTCCAGACGCAGCCCTCCAGCCCCACCTGCCGACATCCTCAGACCAAAAGGGCAGACTGGAGGATGTTTGGGGTCCTCCCACACCCACCTCACAGCTTATCTCTGATATACGCATAATAAATAAGACATTTGCACATAGGGGTGACGGGACAGCTCGCCCGCCCCTCCCCCTTTCATATAAAAGCATTAAATACAGTTTCAAAATAAAATACAAAGAGCAAAAAGGGCCTGATCTCGGGGCCAGCTTCTCCACAGGAGAATGAATCTACACATCCCTCTCGGACCTGCCTGGGAGATCGCGGGGCCCGACGCTGCCGTGGGGAGGAGAAAGGAAGGCGGAGGCCGGCCCCAGGCCCTCGCGGGCTGAGAAGGGGCAGCGACTCCGCCTCTTGCGAAGCGGGTCAGGGAGGGGGCGGGTTTACACGCCAGCTACCGGGACCACCGGTGTCCCGGGCTCGAACCGACGACGGCGCTGAAGCAGAGCGCCAGACTGAATGTAGGGGTGCGCGGAGGCCTTTGGAGCAGGAGAGGAGCGAAGGAAAAAAGTGCTAATCCCTTGACAAGACCCGGATCTGGGCCGACACGTCCCGGGTCCAGGAAACGGGTGGGCGGGCCCGGCGCAGACCGGCCCGGCCAGGCCCGACCCCGGGTAACCCCGGCGCCACGCGCTTTCCCAGCGGGGCGGATCCCCAGGCCCCACCGCCCCGCCTCCGCGCCTCCGCTCAAAGCCGGGGTCCGCAGTCCCGCCACCGCGCCGCCGAGAACACCAATAAGGGCAGAGCGACAACGCTGCCGGCCGGCACCGTTGCAGAGCTGGAGCCCGCCCGGGGAAGGGACGGCGCGGCCTGCCTCCCCCCTCCCCGGACCCTAATACTGACTGTCGGCGTCCCCACCCCGGCTTGGCAGAGCTGGAAGCTCTGGGTGCAAACGCTCGGAGGCCGCGGTGGCTTCTCGGAAAACGTGGGGCCTCGCGCCGGGAGGGCCGAGTTTCCGAGGGAGGCTCCGCGTCCGAGGGCGAGCGCTCCCCGACCCCGCCCGCTCCTCGTCTCCGCCCGGCCCGGCCAGCGGGGGGCAGCGCCGCGGGAGGCGAGCCGAGCACTGGGCGGGCCGCCCCGCCCGGCCCCGCGAGTCCTACGCGCGACACACGGCGCCGGCCTTGAGATCCGCGCCGCCGTCGCGCGGCGCGGGGGCGGGCGGCCCGAAGCCCTCATGGCCGTAGCAGCGCAGCGCCGCCTCCTCGTAGGCCTCCAGGATGGTCTGGCGCTCCTCGGGCGTGAAGTCCATGGAGAAGGGGTGCACCTGCAGGATGTGCCGCTTGATGGTGCTCACCTTGAGCGTGGCCAGCGCGCCCCCGCACACCATGCACACCAGGCCGCGCCGGCTGCCGTCGTAGTCCATCAGGTACTCGCCCCGCCAGCGCGGCTGGTAGTTCCGCCGCTGCTCTCGGCTGCGGGGCGGCGGGGGCGGGGGCGGCGGCGGCGGCGGCGGCGGCGGGAAGGCGAGGGCCCCCGACTCTTGGCCGTCCTCATAGTCCTCTTCTTCCTCGACGGGCCGCTCCAACGGGTCCCCAGGGGAGGGCGGGGCATCGCCTGGGGGGGACAAAGGGCCGCATTGGAACAGGCGGGGGACAGCAAGCCAGGCCCTTTGCACCCCGTCTTCACCCTGGGGTCCTGCCCCTCCCCCGCGTCCCGGCCCTGTCTCCCTGCCTGGCCGGGGCCCCGGCCCCTCCCGCGCCTCCTGCTCCGCCCGCGCCGGCTCACCCCACCGCGCCGCCTCCTCTGGCTCCGCCTCCTCGTCCCCTCCCCCCTCCTCGGAGACGGCGGCTGTGCCGGGGGCGGCGGGGTCCCGGGGCGACTCGGGGCAGGGCAGCCCCAGGGCCAGCAGGCGGGCGGCCTTCTCGCTCCACTCCCGGGCGATGAGGGCCTTGACCGGCCCGCCGAGGCGCGTGGAGCCCGCGTGGCGCTGGCGGATGTGCCGCTTGATGGTGCTCATCTTGAGCGAGGCCAGCGCGCCCCCGCACGCCACGCACACCAGGCCGCGCCGGCCGCCGTCCAGCTCCACGAGGTACTCCAGCCGCCAGCGCTCCTGGTAGTGGTCGCGGCCCCGCACCCCCCCCCTCGCGCCCTCCTCCAGCTCCTCCTCGTCTGCGGGCCCGGGCCTCTCAGGGCCCCAGCCAGCCTCTTCCTTTACGTCTGGAGGGCTGAGATCCTGAGAGGAGGGGGCGCCAGCAGCGGGGGCCGGGTCCCGGCTCTTTCTGGTCAGGTCCTGGGGGACGAGGTCGTCTTCTGTTGGGGAAGGGGTGAGGGAGAGGGGCTCAGCCCGCTGGCTGGGTTGCCCTAGCCCAGACAGGGGGGTCCCTTGCTCCTCACCCCAGCCCCAAGCCAGAGGCCCCCGCCAGTGTGTGAAGGGGAAGTGAGTCCCTCCCAGTTTTAGGCACACCCCACTTCGCAGCCCTAACGAGAGGGGTCTGGGCCCTGGGGTGGGCCTCGCACCTGGTGGGGACTGGGTGAGCTCAGACAGTGCCTCGGACTGGCCACCCCAGGCCTGCAGCAGGGCGTGGCGCTGGGAGCCGCTGAGCCCCAGGGAGCTGGGGTGCGCCTCCAGCACGTGGGCGCGGATGTCGTCCAGGTGCAGGCTGGGCAGTGCCCGGCCACAGGCCATGCACACCAGCCGGTTCCCCCGCGGGTCATAGTCCATGAGACACTCGGCCCGGAACCAGTTCTGCAGGGACTCCTTCAGCCTCCGCTCCAGGCGCCGGGCACCCAGCCCCCTGCTGCCCCCAGCCCTCCGGCAGGCAGAGAGACGCCTGCGCCGAGGCCGGGGTGCCACTGGGCCCCCTCGCCGCTGGCGCCGGCCACCCCCGCCAGCTGCTGCTCTGCCTGAAAGGGTTGGAGGGAGGGAAGGAACTGAGATGCTGGCCCTCCGGGGAGCCCCCCACCACAGCCAGGTCCTCCATAAGCCTGTCCATCGCTGGCTTTTCCAGGACTGAGCCCACCTTGGCACTTCCCTTCCTCTCCCATCTGGTCTGCATCTCCACCTCCTCCTCGTCTTCCAGCGGACGACCCCTAGGCTCCACCCACTTCCTCCCCAAACCCAGATTCTAGCCCCTGCCCTGGATTCAGGGTCAGCCCATGCCTTCCCAGCAAGCTCCACTCAGCCGTCCCCCTCCAGCCTCCCCTCTCCTGGAACCTTCTAAAGCACAAATGTCACAGCATCAGGGATGCTGGAGAGGCCCCCGAGTCCCGCCATCCCTCCCTCACTATTGTACGGTAAGAGCCAGGAGGAGACCCCAACCAGAGAAGGAGCGGTGCCTTGCTCAGGAAAGCCGGCTGGTTGGTAGGGAAGCCAGGGCTGTCCCCAAGGGGCCCCATCCACCACCCAGGCCCCCGCCTCTCCATGTCCCGCGTTACCTGGTCCCTTGGGTGGGCAAGCCTGGAGGCCTGCCCCCTCCTCCTCTTCCTCTTCCTCCTCCTCCTCCTCCTCAGCCCCCTGGGCCCCCAGGCCCTCCGCCTCTCCACAGGCCCCCAGCCCCAAGTGGGCGTCCCAGCTGTTGCTGATGACTTCCTTCTCCCGAGGGCTCCAGTGCAGGGAGTAGGGGTGCTTCTGGCGGATGTGCCGCTTGATGGTGCTGAGCTTGAGCGTGGCCAGGGAGCTGCCACAAACCATGCACACCATGCCATGCCGGGCAGGGTTGAAATCCATCAGGTACTCCAGCCGCCAGTGGTCGTGGTAGTACCGCCGGTGGTCACGGCCCGGGATGCGGCTCTTTCCCGGCCTGGAGGCCCGGGCCTCACAGTGGTCCGAGTACTTCCTCCCGGAAGAGGCTGGTCCCCTGGCCCTGGAAGAGGGTATGGGGGCACTCCCCCAGGACCCCAAGGCACCCCCTTCCAGCTGAAGATCTTGCCCTGAAGAAGGGGAAAGGGAGACAGTTTTCAATCTCAGATGCCCAGGGAAAGAACCCAGGGCTTTGAGTTTGCAGCCTGACAAACAAGCGGGGGAAGGAGAGCACAAGGCAGGGACGGCATGAGCAGTAAAAGCGACTTGGGAGAGCAGAGGGTCTGAACACTGGCCCTTTACAGAGCGCGTGGACCCTTTAAGATGATCAGGAACAAAAGGAAGCAGGCCCGGTGAGGGCCAAGGAGGCCAGTGGCTCTGTAGGCCCTTTTTGGAGGAGAGCAGTAGGGGTAAAGGCAGGAGACAGCATGCCGGCGGTTACAGCCCGAGCAGAGCGGGCAGTGGGGCGAGAACAAAGGGGACATCTGTCTGCATCCAGGGCTGCGTACAGGACCCACCCGCCGGAGGCCCCTGGGACAGCCGAGAGGGCCCCACCCACGGATCGTCTCCCTTTTTCCAATAATGCCTTAAATACATCCTCCGTAAGAGCCCATCACAGGGGGGTGCTAGGCCTCATGGGTCCCTGAATATAAGCAGCCCTGGGAGGGATCACCCTGACAAAGCTGTCAGTACCTCCAGGGAAAGGAGTTTCTAGGACCCTGACTTCCCAGCGTCTCAGGTGGCACAGGACTCCCAAAGGGTCAGCGGGACAGCCACCACCACTGGCAGGGAGTGGCCACCACCCACTGGAGCCCATTAAGTCTTTCTGAGGGTGTATTTTTCTGGCAGACAGCCGGCCACTGCCCAGCAGACAGAGGCGGGCACTGGAGAGGCCAGCAGCGCCCACAAACCCGGTGGTGTTCCCTTTTACCCAACAACAGAGACTCGGAGGAGTCCTCAAACCGTCCTCCAGTTGGAACCCTATTTTATTTGGAGAAGGGTCTCCTGACCACATAAGCTGGACAGGTCCCATCATTCTCCCAGGGGAGACTCCCAGGGTCGGGAAAACAAAAGACAGGGTCAAAGCAACTGTGAGCATCGTGGGGTTTGTTTGTTTGGGGTTTAAGTAGATCCCTGGAAAAAGCACCGGTTTCTGAGTCAGAGATCTGGGTTCGAGTTCTGCGTTCACTGGTAACTTGCTCTGCGACCTGTGACAGGTCAGGTCTTCTCTCTGGACCTAAGTGTCTTTGTCTGCAAAGGCAATGGATGGCTAGCTGGTCTGTAAGCATCCTTCCAGCGCTGGTCTATGCAAGTCCAAGGTGGACTGTCCCTTTAAGAGCCGAAAAAAAGGGGGAGGAGCTGAGATTCTTTAAAAACAAAAGGGGATGGGGAGTTTCTGGAAGGGGAGCCCCCAGATTAGGAAAGAGTCTCCCCTGCCTGGACAGAACCTTCACGGGTCTTAAGGCGTCGACCCTGCAGCAGGGAGATGATGAGCAGTGTCATTTGAGAGTGAAAGGGGAAGGCTGGCTGGTCCCGCTATAGCTGACAAATTGTGCTGTGGCCAATATTTCTCAAAAGAAAGGAGGAGATAACGGGCGTGCAGGAGGGGGTGTCTGCCTTTGTGAGCGAGCCCATCCCTTTAAAAACTGTCCACGGTGGGGAAGGTCGTGGAGGGCCCCTCGAAGCGCAAGCTATTCCCTTTCCTAGGAAGGACGTGGGGGGAAGAAAAGGGTTCCTGTCTGTGGGCACGGCCACGAGAGAGAAGCAGACCAACTTAGAGGAGCGGAGTTCCCGGCTCGGCTCCCCGGAGCGGGAATCCTCCGCAAGACACCCAGGCTCTGAGCAGAGTTTTAAGAGACAGCCGGCTGCGGGTGGCCACCTGGGGGTCTGGGAAAGGGGCGGGGGCCGCCGAGTCCAACAGCCTAGAGCTCGCGCCCCGTGGCGCCCCGCCAGGCCATTTTGGGGCCCCTCCAGCCTGGCCTCCGAGGCAGGGGCCGCGGGGCCCTTTCAGGGGGACGGGATCCGCCCGAGCCCCGCGGCCCGACCCTGGGAGCTGGGCGGGGGGCTCCGCAGCCAGCCCTAGAGCGGTGCTCCGCGCCCGCCAGGTGGCGCCCCCGGCCGCCCTACCCGCGTCCCCCGCTTTGTTCGGCGGCGGAGAGGGGCCCGGAGCCCAGAGCCGCAGCCCGCCCCTCCCCCAAGCCGGGGCCCCCGCCCGCGCCGCCGGCCCCAGCTCTTACCGCCGTCGTCCTCCTCCGGCTCCGCACCGCCGCTCGGTCCGGCGGGCGGCAGCCGTCGGCCCCGTGCCGAAGCCGCTGCTGGCCCGGGGCCGCCCCTGCCGCCACCGCTCCGGCTCCGGTGGTCCCCGCCGGGCTCCATGCGCTGCGCTGCGGAGCGGGGCCCCGGGGCGGCGGGGCGCGGGGCCGCGGGGCCGGCGGCGGCCCGCGCAGGGCGCTCGGTGCGCGGGGCCCCAGGGCGCGGGGCGCATGCACGGGGCGGCTGGCCGCACGGACGGCTGGCTGCTCGCTCGGCGGCGCGGGCTGGACCGGGGTGGGGATTCCTGTCTGGGGCCCCTGGGGCTCCTTGAAGGGCTCCTGGGTAAATTTAAAGGGGCCGCGCGCTATTTCCTCCTGCCAGCTCGCGGGGGGCTGGCGGGGAGAGGCGGGAGGCGACGAGCCGGGCCGAGGCTCCGCAGCCGGCGCCCGCCCCGGACGTTGGGAGCACGGACCTCGCCGCCCTCGCGGGCCCGCACCACCGCCTCGGCGACACGGGTCCCGGCTCCTGGAGGGTCACCGAGGTGGCATGGGGCGCCCGCGTCCTCTGCGACGCGCTTCCACCCAGGCTCGGTTCGCAGCCCTTGTCCCTCGGGGCATCTCAGCGGCGCCGGGCTCCCCGCACCGCGCGCCGAGGGGATCACCCGGTGAGGAAGTCGAGGTCTCTGGTAGGGGCTGCCTTCTCCCGCGCGACCTCGGCGCGGGCCCCGGAGCAGACGCGACTGGCAGGGGCCCCAGATGGCTGCGGCCCCGCCGAGAGGGTGGAGCCGCCGGGCGGCCGCGCCCCCTCCCGCGGGAGCCGCCCGGAGCGCCGGGATTTCGGGCTTCTCCATTGGAGGGGCGGACGGGCGAAGCTCCCGCTGAGCCGGCCCAAGGCTGGAGCCGCGGCCCGCGGAGCCTTGAGCGGAGAAGAGGGGGCGCGCTGTAGACCCGGGGCGAGCGGGCTGTGCCCGGGCCCGACGCTGCGAGGCGCAGGGGGCCCCAGGATGCCAGCGGGGAAGAGAAGGCGTGAGGCGCGGTGACTCAGGCTTTGACCCCGCAGGCCTGGGGTGCCCAACGAGGCCCTAGACGCAGCCCCCGACACCCCACCCCGCCCGACCCCGGGAGGGCACCTGGCGGCGGGGCAGGGGGGTGAACGGGGACCCGGCACCTGGAGATGCGCGCCACCGCGCAGGAAGGCGCTGGGGCGGACCCTGGCAGCGAGCCCCAGGCTGCCTCGAGGCCCCCAGCTCCCGGGAAACGGAGAGAAGATTCCCGGAGAAGCAGCCAGGGGCGCGGCGGCCTGGGGTCCTGGCGCGAGAACCCGCTGGTGGAGCAGGTGCTCGCTCTGCCTGTGGTTGGTCGCCCACAACAAAGGCGATTCCTAGAGAGCCAGATTACAGGGCGGGAGGCCACGCAGGGCTGCTCTCTAGAGGGGGTTTACGCTGTTCGCTGGCAAGGGACCCAGACGTCCGGTAAGGAGGTCTCTCCCTTGCCCCACTTGATGGCTCACTCAGCACCTACTGTGTGCCCGCACGTTCAGGCGCGAACGAGACAGAGAAGTCTAATACTGCTTACCATTTAACAGGCACCCACTGCTTCGAAAAAGGAACCATGCCTGCCCTTTGGGAACCATGATAAATATTAAAGTGTTTGGAACACAGGAAGCCTATTCCCTGTTGATGAGAGGGGACCACGAACTAAGGTTTCTTAGGTGCCTGAAGGTGTCTGTCACCACTGGAGATGTCACATCTCCTTCTCACTCCCGGGCGCATTGGGTAAACTGAGTCTCCCTCTCACAGGTCTGCTCTCTCCTTGTCAGCAGGGAGGAGCTGCCTCCCTTCACCCACTTGGGGGCAGGGGCCCTGGTGCTGGTGGGGTGGCGGCATGGTGGGGATGTCCTCATTCATTACACCCTTCCCCTCTGCCAGACCCAGGGGCACAAAGGGAAAATGAGACACAGACCTGGCCCCCATGTGCTTCTAAATGTGGTTTCAACAATTACTAAGGTATCCAGCTCCCGCGGGCTCTGGGAGACTCTTTAGTATCTGTCCTCCAGTTCTCTTCTGTGTGTATAAAGAGGGTCTTTTTGGTTTTCACTCACAGAACGGTATGGAAGGCCCCCGGAGTGACTGTAGCAGCGTCCACTGCCTCTCCTTGCCACAGCCTGCAGAACTTTGGAAACAGCTCCAAGCTCCAGAGTCTCCACAGTGCTTTCCCGCTCGCCATCTCATGTCACAGCCACCCTGTGAAGATCAAGTTTCACTTTTCAGAGGAGAAAGTGGACACACAGTCAAGAGTCTTATCCAAGGCTGTGCATTCATTCACCTCTTCACCCACTCAGAAAGCATCAACTCAACCGGGCCTGAGTGCTGGGCTGAGGACGCAAAGGTTTTAAAAAAATCACATAACACTCACACACCCTGGGGGAGTAGCGGTTAAGCCTGAGGCCTCCAGCCTGCGCAGTCCACATGCATCCCAAGCACCAGGGTTCGGGAAACCAGAGCGAGTGGGAAGCACAACTAAATAAAAATAAATTAAAAAATGCTTCTTCCTCCTCTCTGCCTACCTCTGCTCACCGTCAATCCTGCCTGCACCTTTCCTTTAAAAAAAAAAAAAAAAATCACGTAACATAACCGTGGAGGTCAGTGCTCCTGCCTGGGATGCCGCGCCACCAGGCACGCGGGACAGTGGGGAGGAGGCGGAAGATTGGAGCGTGGCCACAGGGCAGGAGATGCAATCTCCCACACACACTCCAGGGGGCGCTATGGGAGCAAAACGTCATTGTGTCCCCAGCTGAGCCAAGCATCAGGGCCTCTGCCGGGAGGAAAAGACAACTCCTCTCACTCAAAAGCTGTCTGTCACGGAGCATGTACCCATACTCCACTTCCACCCACAGGGGCACCTTTATCTAGTTCACTAGCCCAGAAGGAGCCCCTTAGCTACGGTCATGCATCCTTTGCTGAAGAGCTTCCCAACCTGACAGATTGCCTGTGCCAGTGGTCCCTAGATAGTATGGGAATAGTGACCTATATATATTTAGGTCCCTGTCACCATACTCGATGACTTCGCACAGTGACAAAATCACCTATGGGTGCATTTCTCAGAATACATCTATCCCCGTCGTTAAGCAGTGCATGACTAATTTCTAACAAAGGCCCCTTAGAGGCTAGAGGCGGTGCTAGGTGGAGTCAGGCTGAGAAGGAAGAATCCGGCACCCCCTGGCCCCCCAGTGGTTTACTTCACCCGGTGTAGTTCACATGTGTCCCAGGGTCCCCAGTCTAAGACCCGGCGCCTGGGGAAACAACCAAGAAAAGCAACAATGAAATAAATGCTCCTTCCGCCTCTCTCCTGCCTGCCTGCCTGCCTACTTGCTTGCATTCCTCCCTGCACCTTTCCTTCTTTAAAACGAGGAGGAAGAAGAGGGGGAGGAAGAGGAATCCACAGGACCTGATTGAATGCGATCACCAGAGAAAGGCTAACTCCCAAGTATCTGGATTTGAGGGGCAGGGATATAAAAAGAAAGCTAGATTGGGAGCGGGTAGGGTGGAGACAGAATGAGATCACAAGCTGGAGACTTTAGAACTTGTACCAAACCCAAACGCCTCATTAAAAAAAAGAAAGAAAAAGAAAAGTCGCAGGCAGGAATGAAGACAAGCAGAAACAGGCAGCAAGAAGATGAGTAAGCATTTTATTTATTGTACTCAGTTGTTCATCTCTAGTCCCCACACCACAACCCCCCAGCTCAGCTCTGGGTCTCCAACCCTGGTCTGTACGGTGTGTGTAAACTACATCCTGTGGCCGTCACCGTTAAGCCACCAGGGTGCGCCAGAACTCGCTTTTGCACCTCGTCTCCTCTCCGCAGTTCCCAGACTCAGACTCAGCCCAACGTTTGCAGTCTCCAGCCAGCCGCCCGCCGGCCCCTTAGGGTAGTTTGGGGTCCCAGCCGGCAAGAGACAGAATCAATAGGATGGAGCTGGCGGAATAGGAGGCGACCTCTCCCCAGCCCTTGGGTGGCTCCTGACAGCTCCTCAAAGGCAGGGCCTTGCTGATGGCTGGAGCACAGGAACTGAACGCTCTTCCTAAAGGAACATTTTGGTTTTGGTTTTGAAGGTAACTTTGATTTACAGAATAGTGTAAGTTTTAGATGTGCAAGTTCACTCTGAGTGCGAGCACTCCACACCCACCCTGAGATTTCTAACAGTCCACTACTGTCCCTTGGTCCCACCTACCCTTTGCTCCCACCCCAGACTGTTCCTCTCTGGGAACGTCAGTTCTTGTGAATGTCCAAGGGTTTGCTTTTTTGTTTATTCTGTTCCTTTGCCTCGTTTCTTTATATTCCACCCATGAGTGAGATCAGGCAGTATTTGTCTTTCTCCTTCTGACATTTCATTTACATAGTCCCCTCTAGTTCCATCCATGTTGCTGCAAATGACAGATTTCAGCTTTTTAGGGCTGTGTAGAGTTCCACCGTGTCTCTAGACCCCGTCTTCTTCATTCATCTGTTGATGGGCACTTAGGTGGTCTAATTCCTGGTCGTTGTGAATAATGCTGCAATAACCATGGGGATGCACACATTTTTTAGAAGTAGGGTTTTTGTGTTTTGGGAAGTCAATCCCCAGAAGTGGGACAAGAGGATCATAGAGAACCGCCCTTCGACTTTGTGAGGAATCTCCATCCTTCCTTCCACAAGGGCTGCACCAATTTACACTTCCACCAGCTTTGTCAGATGCTTCCCTCTCTTCTGCATCCTCGCCAGCACTCATTTCTCCTGTCGTTTGGACAATAGCCAATCTCTCAGGTGTCAGATGACATCTCACCACTGTTTTGATTTGCATTTCTCTAACAGTAAGAAAAGAGGAACACTGCATGTGCTGTTAACCATCCATATGTCCTTTTTGGAAAAATGTCTGTTCAGACTGGCTGGCTGGCTTGTTTTCTGCTGCTGAGGTTTATGAGTTCTTCATACATTCTGGGTGTCAATCCCTTGTCAGATTCATGATAAGCAACTGTCCTCTCCCAGGCTGCAGGTTACCCTCACTTCGATGAGAGTTTCCTTCTCTGTAAGGAAGCATCTGTTTCATGCGGTCTTATTTGTTGTTTTGTTTAGTTTTGCTGTTTTTGCTTCCCTTACTAACTGCAAATGGGTCTCCAAAGGCCTCGCAAGACCAATGTCATGGATCACATTGCCTCTTTTCTTCTATGTATTTTATGGTTTCCAGTTCTACATCCCAGTCTCCAGTACTTTCTTTTTTTCCCTTGAAGGCAGGGATGAAGATGAGCAGGCAGGCAGAAGGACAGGAGGAAGCAGCACTTTGGTCATTCACCTTGGCTGTTTCCACCTTCCCATCTGGAATGCAGGTGTTTGTGACGTATGTGTGGACGGCATCCAGGGGCCTTCCCCACCAGGCCACCGGAACAGGCCTCCAATTCACTTCGAGTTAATTTTTGTGAAAGGCGTCAGAGCGGTTCTACCTCATTCCTTTGCACGTCGCTGTGCAATCTGACCAACACCAATGGCCAAAAACAACCCTCCACTGTATGCTCTTGGCGTCTCTGTTACAAATTAACTGACCACGTATACGTGAGTTTATCTCCGGGACTCAAATCCATCCCACTGATCTGTGTGTCTTCCTTCGGCCCACCACCACGCGCTTTTGACCACTGTAACTCAGTAGAATACTTAGAAATCCAGGAATGTGACATCTCATTCCTATTTTTGCCCCCTCTGGATTGTGGTGTCCACTCAGGACCTTCCATGATTAACACACAGACTGAAATTTGTTCTATCCCCTTGAAAAATGTCAGTAGTGTTGATTGGATTGTATTAAATCTGTATATTGCAACATATCCTGATAGAGTAGTGGTTAGTTTGATTGCCTCTGAAGGAGCACAGGCCACCTACCCCTGGGTTCGAATCCTAGGGTCAGCAGGGGAAAATAACCAGTGCGAACAACTAAATAAAAATAAAATAAAATACTTCTTCCTCCTCTCTCTTCCTGCCTGCCTGCCTACTTGCCTTCATTCCTGCCTGTGCCTTTCTTTAAAAAACAAACAAACAAACAAATGTGTATATTGCTTTAGGTAACATGGTTATTTTGTCAATGTTAATTCTTTCTAACCATGAATGTGGAATGCCTTTCCACCTACCTGTGTCCTGCCTTCCTAACAGTGTTGCACAGTTTTCACTGGACAAGACTTTCACCTTCTCTGTTAAGTTTATTCCGATATATAGGATGTTAAATTATTTTTGCTTTGATTGTAAATGGGATTGTTTTCTTAATTTGCTTCTTTAACATCATTGTTTGCATATAAAAATGCAGCAAAATTTTGTATATTAATACCATAGGCTGCCACTTTCCTGTGCTCATTTATTCATGTCAACCATTTTTTGGTGGAGTCTTTAGGATTTTCTGTGTATATTATCATGTCAATTGCAAATAATGATAGTTTCACATCTCCGTTTCCAATTTGAATCCCTTTTTTTTCTTTCCTGCTTGCTCTGACTAGGACTTCCAACACAATGCTGAACAGCAGTGGTGAGAGTGGATACCTGTGTCTTGTTCCCAACCTTAGAGAAAAAGTTTTCAGTTTTTCACCCTTGAGGATGATGTGGGCTGAGTTCACCATACTTCATTATATTGAGGTAAGTTCTTCTATCCCCACTCTATTGAGAATCCTTATCATACATGAGTACTGAATGCCGGCCAAAGCTTTCTCTGCCTATGTTGACATGTCGACACGGTTTCCTCATGTCACACGATCTCCCTCCTTCCTTCCTTCCACTGGGTGGTGTATCCCATCAACAGATTTGCATGTGTTGAATCATCCTGGCATCCCTGGAATAAATCCCATTTGGTCATGATGGATGACCCTCTTGCTGTGTTGTTGAATTCAGTTTGCCAGTATTTTGCAAACGAACTCTGCATCAATGTTCATCAGAAATATTGTCTGTGATTTTTTTTTCTTTTTTTGGCGATATCCTTTTCTGCTTTTGGTATCAGTGTAATGTTGGCTTCATAAAAAGTGTTTGAAAGTGTTCCCTGTTCAGTTTTGTTTTGCTTTTTAAAGAAAAGTACAGACAGGTATGAAGGCGAGTAGACAGTCAGACAGGGAGAGAGAAGGGGAAGAAGCATTTGATTTAACTTAATTTTTATTGACTTGTTCACACTGGTTGTTCCCCCCCGGATCTGAGACTTAAACTCAGGGGTATGTGGTCTGCTCTTTTTCAGAGGCGGTTGACCTAACTGCTACTCCACCAGGATGCACCCTGTTCTTCGATTTCTTTGGAAGAGTTTGAGATGAGTAGGTATTAATTCTTCTCTGAAGCTTTGATAAAACTCACCAGTAAAGCCATCTGATCCTGGACTTTTATTTTTTTGAGAGAACTTTGAATGCTTCTTTAATTTCCTGACTTGTGATAGGCTTGTTCAGATTTTCTGTTTCTTCCTGATTCGATCTTGGTAGGCTGTATGATTCTAAAAATTTGTCCATGTCCTCTAGATTATATAATTTATTGGCATATAGCTGTTCATAGTAACCTCTTATGATGCTTTGTATTTATTTTGTCTGTTTGTCTTTTTTGTTTTTTTAAAGGAAAGGCAGGAAGAGAGGGGAGGAGGCATTTTATTTCATTCTCATTTATTTGTTCACATCGCTGTTCCCCAGACCTAGACCCAGAAAACAAGCTAGATCCTTGGGATGCATGTGGACTGTGCTCCTTTGAAGGCAGCTGACCTAACTGCTACTCTACCAGGGCTTGCCTGATGTTTTGTATTTCTGAGGCATTTGTTGTAACTTCTCTTTCATTTGCGATTTATTAGAATTTCCTCTCTTTTCTAAGAGAGCCTACTAAATATTTGTCAGTTTTTATCTTTTCAAAGAACCAACTTTAGTTTCATTGATCATCTGAATGGTCTTTTTGATGTCTATTGCATTTGTTCTCAGTTTTTAAAAATGACCTTCCTTCTACCAACTTTGGTTTCAATTATGCTTCTTTTTCTAATTTGCTTTAGGTATCAGGTTAGATTTTTTTATTAGAGATTTTCCTTGTTTCTTGAGGTAGGCCTGAATTGCTATAAACTTCCCTCTTTGTACTGCTTTTGCTGCATCCCGTAAGTTCTACTAGCTCATGTCTTCACTGTTGTTTGTCTCCAGGGATTTTTTAATTTCTCCTTTGATTTCCTCTTTTACCCAGTAATTATTCAGAAGCATTTTGTTTAGCTTCCACATCTTGTGAAATTTTCCAGCTTTCTGTTTGTGGTTGATTTCTAGTTTTGTGCCGTTATGATCAGAGACGATACCTAATATGATTTCAGTCTTCACAAATGTGCTGACACTTCTTTGTTTCTCAACATATGGTCTATCCTTGAGAATGTTCCTGAGCACTTGGGAAAAGTGAGTGCTGTCTTTGTAGTGTTCAGTGTTCTGTAAATATCTATTAACCACATCTGTTCTAAATGTCATTTAAGGCTGTTGATCCCCTGTTAATGTTCTGTCTGGTTGGTCTGTGCATTGTTGTAAATGGGGTCCTCCTGTTACTGTGTGATGCCAACATCTCTCTGTTCCATTAATAACTGTTTCAAGTATTCTGATGCTCCCTTGTTTGTTGCATGTCTATTAACAATGATTCTATTTTTTGATAAAAACAAAACATAATGTCTACGTTAATCAGTATGAAGTGTTCATCCCTGTCTCTTGTTACCTCCTGTAGAATTTCTGGTAAGTATGGTTTAGTTATGATGAATTTCTTTAATTTTATTTGTCTGTACATCTCTATCACGCCTTCAATTCTAAGTAATAACCTAGGGAAGTAGCGTTTCTTGGTTGAAAATCCTTTTCTTTCAGTACTTCGAATATGGCATTTCATTTGTTTCTGGCCTATTAAGTTTCTCCTGAGAAATCTACAGACAGTCTTCTGGGGTTCCCCTGAATGTAACTTGTTTTTCTCTAGCTGCTTTTAAGGTTTCTCTTTACCTTTGATTTTTGTCATTTTAATTACAATGTCTCTTGGTGTGTGTCTGTTTGGGTTTATTTGTTTGGAACTCTTTGAGCTTCCTGGAAGTGGATATTCATTTCCTTCCCCAGGTTAGGGAAGTTCTTAGCTATTATTTTTTCAAACATGGTTTCTACACCTTTCCCTCTCTCTCTTCTCTACCTGGGACCCACATGGTGTGAATGTTGCTCCTTTCATAAATCTCATTATGCTGCCTTCGTTTTTATTCATTCATTTTTCTGAGGGCGTTCCACTGCCCTCTCTTGGTTGAAGCTTCTTCCCATCTACTAAGCCCGTGTTGTGTTCTTTAGTTCAAATATTTGTTCTTTCATTTATTAATTCTGTCTGAAACTGCCTCATATTTTATCTCTTTATTTATCTTTCTTTTCCTCCATTGTATTCCTGATTTCAGTGAGCATAATTAAAACTGTTTTCTTTTTTCTTTTTTTATTAAGGAAAAGTACAGTCAGGAATGAAGATGAGTAGGCAGGTAGGCAGGAAGAGAGAGGGAGGAAGAAGCACTTTATTTTTATTTATTGTCCACACTGGTTGCTTCCCCACAGGTCCAGGACTTGAACCCAGGGGTATGTGGCGGGCTCCTTTGGAGACGACTGATCTAACCACTGCTCCACCAGGGCATGCCTAAGGTTGTTTCTTTAAAATACTCTGATAGTTTACTTAATTCTGTTGCATTCAGATTTTTGTCTGATGCTTCCTTTTGGTCCATCATGTGAGGTATAGTTCTCTAGTTCTTCATTCTGTTTGGTGCCCTGACTTAATTTGTTTGAGTTTGGCTAAATGACTTTCCTTCCCTGAAATGATATAATAACCTTGTTTTAGGGGATCAGGTTGCAGAGTATAAGCCTGGGCTGTTTTCTGGAAATGGGGCTTCCTCTGGCTGTATGATCTCTGCATCACCAGGATGGTTGGAATTCTGGGCGAGCACTACGCTGAGGCTCAGTCCGGCCCCAGGGTTGGAGTCGGGGTGCGGATACAGATGTTTTCACCCGAGTCCCAGGCATGAGTACCAGACACAAGGATAGAGACCCAGAAAGTGCAGGCCCAGGCCACACGAAGGCCACAGTTCCCTCAGAGTCCAGTGGGGAGAGGGAGTCGGCACCTCCTGGGGTCCTGGGGGCCAGGCGCAGGGAAGCGCGCTCCTCCTGAGAAAGTCTTTCAGTCTCCAGGAGGCAGCACCTCGACAGGGGGCGGCACTCGGCACACCCTGGGGAGGGGATATCTGTCCAGCAGTGGGCAGTCATGCCAGCTGTTTAGCAGTGGCCTCGGGGAGGCGCACGTCTGGTTTAGCTGGAGCCTCTTTAATGAACTTCCCTGAACTGTGGGGTCGTCTTTGCAGGAAGCCACTCACTGTCTGTACTGGATTTGCAGACCTGTCCCCACCCAGGGCAGATGATCATTGCCCTGTGGCCCCGAGAACCGGAGAACTGCACCTACTACAGGGAGCTGCCGGCAGAGGGCAGCGGGCATTTCACACAGGAGGTCTTGCTGCAAGTGGCCGTGGTGGGCTCCACACCACACGGACAAGAGAGGCTCAGGGCCCAGCAGCGTCCTGGCTCATAGGAAGGCTGTCCCTCTTTGTTTTCCCCATGATGAAGAGGTTTTTTTTAAAGAGAGGAAGGATAGAAGGAAAGGAGGGAGGGAGGGGAGAGGAGAGAAGAGGAGGAAGAAGCATTTTTTATTTGTTTGTTTGTTTATTCTGGTTCCTCCCCACCCCAGCCCTAGGTCTCCAACCCAAGTCCTTGGGCTTCGCAAGACCCCCACTCCAGCTGTCTCAGCTGCCTGAACCACAAGGGAGCATCCACACTGAAGTTGTGGGTTCAGCAGATAAAAGGCCTGTAGTCAGGTCTGGGCACTCTTCCACTACCATCTCTCCATACACTCTTTCCTGTGTTCTTTGTTCCCCAGGGTGCTAGTGTTCTCCAAGGACAAGCCCCTCTATTTTCTGTTTGTATGCACTCAGGTGTCGGGGCACCTCTCTGGGGGCAAGTGCTTTAGACCTGGGGAGAGTGTCCATATCATTGCTTTCTCCCATCAGGTCCCAGGGTCTCAGTATTAGGCATCTGTCATGCAGAAACAAATCTCTTGCTGTTTACAAAAACAGGTGTCCCTTCTCTTTGTGGAGATGCTGGTCCCCGTTCTCTCAGATGGGTTAGTTTTATTGTTTCTATGGGGAGGTAATGAGCTCAAGATCTTATCAGTCTGCCATGTTGAATGTTCCCCTAAAAAGAAGGTTTTTGTTTGTTTGGTTTTTGTTTGTTTTTTTCCATAAGGAAAGGTGCAGGCAGGAATGAAGGCGAGCAGGCAGGCAGGGAGAGGGAAGAGGAAGAAGAATTTTTGTTTTCTGTCCATTTAGTTGCTCACACTGGTTGTTTCCCTCACTCTGCTCCTGGGACTTAAACCCAGGGGTGTGTGGCTGCATCCTTCAGAAGTAATTGACTTCACTGCTGCTCCCCCAGGGTGCACAGGAAAGGAAGTTTTTAAGGCAGTAAATATGTTAACCTCACTAGACCCATTTGCTACAAATTCTGGGTTCTGCTTCTCAATATGTCTCAGAATGATACAACAAATACAGGTTCTAAAATGTCACCTGCAAACAATCCCCTGAGGGCAGACCTAAACTCTTTGAAAAACAAAAATCAATCAGCCCTGGGAACTTCCATGTCAGTTGTAAATTAAGTCATCTCTCATAAAATTCCAGAGGAATTTCAAACCTGAGGTCACCTTTGGGTCTAAACCAAACTTCACACTTTGTATGTGTGCATTGGAGAGAAGGGAGTGAGGAATTCAACTTCAGCCACTTAAATTTACAAATAAAGCAGACACTAGTGCTTTGGGTTTTAGAAAAGAGAAAACTGCTGGGCCAGCTGTTTTCCAATGTTAACTAAATCCAGTGTTCAGTGCAGCTGAATAGGAGGGGTTATCCCAAGAGGGACAGTCACAGAAAGGAGAAGTAATTTGTCCAAAAACACAGCTGGTAACTGGGGAAAGAAGATTTAACTCCAAGTCTGCCAGTCTATGACCCTTAAAGATGCTTTTTTTATTACCAAATATTTCAAACATGCAGAAAAATCTATTATACATGCATATATGTGTATACACACCCACTCATACCTCTCAGTTTGAACAAATGTTTATATATTTTTATATCTTTGATACTTGACTTGATTTTTTTTTCTTCCCCTTCCCCTGAGTCTCAAACCTGTGCCCATGGGCTCTCTATGCACCTTAGCTGCCTAAGCCATGGGGTTGGGATACTACTTGCTATTTCTTAAGAAATAAAGTGTCAGAGACAACTGAAGCTCCTGTGTAAGCTTTGTTGCTCCGTTCTCCACAGTAACCCCCACATGCCAGCGATACCCCACATGCCAGCGATACCCCACATGCCAGCGATACCCCACATGCCAGAGATACCCCACATGCCAGAGATAGCCCCACATGCCAGAGATACCCCACATGCCAGAGATAACCCCAC